>JAOXYD010049271.1:0-13400 GCA_028565735.1 Pinacopodium congolense | reverse complement strand
CATTTACTTGATTTTAAAGCATAACCAAACTTTAGACAAGATTAATTGGAGAAAAAGCAAAGTCTTAACCATAGCTTGGTTTTGATTTTATGAAGGACTTTAATCAGACTTCAAACTTGTTTTAAAAATCAATCAAATCATCAATCATCTAATCCATAGCTAATTTACACTTTTAGTAATTTTCAGAAGAAATAAAAAATCATTTTTGAAATGTTTGGGCCAAAGTAGTCAAGTTTAAGTTATTTTCTAATTTTTATTCAAATTCTCTAGGATTTTCCTAAATAATTGTGATCCAATCAACCTAGTAGTTAAGTAACTTTTTTTTCGTGAGTTCGACACTCGGAGTCTAAAAAATTTACTCCACTTTATTACTTTTACGATAGGTGCACTTGGCTTATAGCCCGTTGGTTTTCAAAGTAAAATCATTTCAAAATGACGTGCAATTTTAAAGTCACCTAACCAACGTAATAGATATCCTAACTAGCAAGCACAATTGGGAAGAAAACCAAATTGTGGCATTGACTGGAAGTTGTAACTCAACATCACTAACTACATGCCATTTAAGTTACAAGATCCAAGGAGTTTCACTATTAACTTGATGCATTTGTTCATTTTTAGGAAATTGGGGCTAGCATATGTGAAACAAACTTCCATGATCTATCTAATTGGCAAACTAAACGACAAAGAATCCATTTGGATTTGTGGAAGACTTACAAATGAAGGTGCATATATTCTTCATTTCAGTAGATTTTATAGAGCTCGAATTTGGGGAGAATAGGAGCTACCCATTAAACCTTCGTAGAGCTTTCATAAACACCATAAAGATTATTAATTGATGTCCATTATAGAAAGGTCCTTCATAATGGTGATGAGAGAGTAGCATTCAACATGAGTAAGACGCTGAAAATTTTGGAGAAAGTAAATGATTGTATGAAGATAGGTATGATTAATAAGTATTAAAAGGAACATGGGATGAAGCATGAGGAAAAGTTGAATTTGCAAGATGATGAAGGAAGTAAGAAGGAGGAGGATATGGGTAAGAAATTAAATTAAGAACCTGTAGGAAGAGCAAATGCTGCTACTCTATTCTCCTTAGTGAAATTAATCGTGCTCAAGTTGCCATCCTTATTTCCATGTTTGGGCTTGAGTGAAGGACAAACATGACCCATGGTTATTACTAGCTAGTTAACTTTGGGAAAGAGAATATGGTAGTTAAGATAAGAAAAAAGAAGGTTAAGGTAAGGTTAAAATTGCATCCTTATAAACTAAAGATTAGAGTGAGAGAACCATAAAAAATTGTCTAACTTTATAAGCATGAGGAGCTAGGGATGGAAGACTCCAAGGTAAAAACGTTTACGACTATTAGGATCATAACAGGTTGTATCTTGGAGGTTTTACTTCAAAAGAAAAGGGAGTAGCTTCTTCTCTTTAATTCTAATAAAAGAATTAAAGTGGTGATGGTTAAGTTAATGACCTTAACTTAGCATGTTCTTTTTTAACTTGATTGTCTTTGTTAAGTATTTTGTGTTTGGTTTTGATTTGGCTTTGGTTTGATTTTGAATTTTATTGATCTATAGCTTTTTTTCTCTTGCTTGTATTTATGTTTAAGTGACCCATTAAGTGCTTGAAGATTGCTAGGAAGTTGGCTTAATCATGGCTTAGAGAAGGACCAAAGAAGGAACAGTTGAAAAGATTTCTAGACAGCTTAAGGACACGATCGTGGCCTAGGGAGAAGGGCCAAGGAAGGAAGAATTGAAAACAATTTTAGATAGCTTAAGGCCATGATCATGGCTTTTTCTAGAAGGCTCAAACCACGATCGTGGCCTTGTGGCACTGGGTAGCTGAGGATGGTTAAAACTCCTCCTCCCTCATCTCTTTTTCATATTTTTTAGCCTTTCGATTCCCTGAGGTCACCTTTATAAGGAAGATGAAAACTGGCATACTAAAATATAATATAATAATATATTAGCATATATATTATTTAAATACTAAAATTAAAATAAATATTAAATAAATGAATAAGCAAAATCCTATTTCTGAATTCTTAATCATTCTTTTAGTTTTTGATTTGATCGTGGCATGGGGGTTATATACCAGACAAAATTTTATAGTATAACAATTCTATCAATAACTCTTAATGTTGCATCTCTCTCGAGACCCGGACATTTTGTCATGACCTATACTTGTTTCATACCTTGATCCATTACTATTTAAATAACATTTCCTGCTGTGATTTTAGCCATAAAAGATGTCCCTCTTCTCGTACCCCACAAGTGTTAGTGGAATACTAAGAGATTAACTTACCCCATACATCATGGAAACACATAAGAACTCTTATATGGAAATGGAAAAGAGATGCAAATCTAGTTCCTTTAGAAATGGTAAGATCTTTGGCATAAGAAGAAGGGGTTGATCTGTATCACGTTGACTTGGTCCTGAATTTTCTATTTTCTTTTTTTAATAATACTGAGCTATGATTTTCTCCTACTAGTGTCGAATCATACACACCCCATGCCTTCAAACTCACAATACCCACCTATTCTTGCATAAAAATCTTGTGTTTCCACTTATATTTTCATCATTCTCCCACGTTTCTCGTTACTCTTTCTTCTTTCTTCCCCCAAATTTCAACTTTTCTTCCTCTCTTAACATCTCTTCACTCTTTTATGCTTGGATTTCTCTCTCTTGTTATTTTTGTAGGTTTTTCTTTAAAATGACACCAAGGAAGGAGCAAGCAAACAAACTTGGGGAATAATTGAAACTACATATTCTTGTAGACGGACTCACTAACATAGAAAATCGATTTCGATCTCTTTTTCCCATTTTCTATGAAGAAGAAGGTAAGAGCCTTCAAAAACATAAAGAAATACATTGTGATCAATTAATACATTATGATTTTGATACTTATCCTAGATTGGTGTTATAATTTTTCTCTACCCTTCACTTTGATGCTAAAATTCAAGAATATTTTGGGATAAGATTAAATGGCCAAGCATGAAAATTAAACTATGGATTTATGTGTCAATTGTTTAATTTTTTGAACACCAAATTATTTGATCATCACGATAACTTTGATTTGAACAAGTACTGGAAGAATTTTATAGGTAAACCAAAGTTCAACTCTAGGAATGCACCCATTACATTGATTAAAAGTCCTGAAAATTTATAGTTTCATAAATTCACATGTTTCACTATTTTTAAGAAAACAAAAAGCAACAAAGTTTTAAAAAAAGAACTATTGTTCCTTTAGTGTATGGAATATAAACTTCAAGTAAACACATCCTATAACATTTTTCGATCCTTATTAAATATTGTAACAAACCTACCAACCATTTTCGCATGTGATTTCAGATTACTACTCTTGCTAGGCATTATAATGTTAATTTAGGGGGTTTACGTGTTTAAGGACCAAATTATTTTGATGTTGAAAATTTACGTAGATCAGAGAGCTTAGAAGACTATACAATTGAGCTCTAAGATCCCCAGTCTAGAAATTTTGTCATAAGTAGGATAGGTAAGGCAACAACATCTCGGGCATATTGCTCCCAAGCCTCACAAAGTGTTGTTGATGCCACTCTAGTTTTTCCTTATAAAGTAGAAGGGTGGCAACAAATTCTCCACGTAATGCAAGACAACGTCCAATTGATGAAGTACAACAATACAAGGTTCGAAAGCCAGATGGATGAGACGGTATCCTAGGTCAAGGAAGTATTGAAACAACCATGATATTAAGCACGGAATCTCCAGAAGTTTTACCAAGCACAAAACATCGAAGTTCCATAACCAATACCTTCCCTGCCTTCATCTCCATAAGATCCCTTAGCCCTTTATCTTCTTTATTTTTTCTGTTTTGCATATTCATTGTTGTTTAGTTGTTTAGTTTGATTGTTTGTCATTTTTGTCATGTTTACCTCTCCACATTGATGATAATGTATTGTCCAAGGGTAGGGAGGTAGCACATGTATGCAACAATTGCATTTGTTTGTGCTCCTTGTTAATTTATTTGTTTTGTGTTCAGTGTTTTGTTTATAAGCATGCATTTGCCAATTTTATGATTTTTTTGTGTGCATATGTTTGAGCGTAAAGATTGAATGAGATTGGATTTCCTATAAACAATATTATTTGAGTAGAGACAAAGTATGACCTTAGGAAGTTTACTTATGATGGTCTTTTATTGAAATTGCAACGTAATTAGGATATTGAATTCCTCTTGTTACTTCCTTGACAATTGTTTAGATGCACTTCCTTTGAAAACATGATCTATTTGTAAGGTTTCATTAGTAATCATTTATGAAGAAAATTAATAAGAGAGTAGTGACATAGGTTCACAAAACAAATGAAATAAGAAATTAAATCACTGCTCAACTAACTCCTAATGTGAAAACCAAATCAAAAGAAAATAAATTGTGAGAGTGATTTGGCTAAGTAACCTGGGATGTGCCCCTAAAGACGTACACCTTCACATAAAAAGGTCAAATGACATTCCAATCTTACTTAAAGAACATCACTTAGTGGCATAATTAGAGGTTTGTCCTAAAATATGTGCACAATCATGTAATAGGACTAGGTAGTTATTCTTAACAAAAGTGAAAAAAAGAAGTTTAAATAAAAAGGTGAACCTATGGATCTTTTCCTTCAAAATAAAAGTTTTTCATGAATGATGGTCTAACGATAACCTACTATCCACTCTATAATTAGATACAGTGCATGCTTACTTTTGTTTTAGATGTAAGGATAGGAATGCGATGCCCTAAGTAATATTTATGTTAAATCTGAAGAAAATCATTATGTAAATGGAATAAGTGAGTATTTTAGATCTCCTGAATGATTAGCATTCCTAGTAAATCCAATTCTATAAGATCTCTTACCATTGTTGCATTTAAGCTTTCATTAAAGGTTGCATTATGTGTGCATTTAGTGATTTATTTGTCTTGCACTTGAACTTCGCTTGAGGATAAGCAAAGTGCACGTATTATTACTATAGTATATCAATGAGTTGAGTATCACTCTCACTAGGATTTTAGTAAGTACTAGTTTAAAACTTTTAACTATTAATTAACCTAAAGATTATTAATTTATTGAATTAACAACTAAAATGAAAATAAACAAAAATAATAACTACTAATCCCATTAAAATGAACTAAGGAAGTGAAGATTAAAATTAATCTAAAGGGGTTTAGAGCTTAGTAAAGATGTTCTTGCATTCTTTTTGGAAAAAGAAAATAGATGCAATTCAGTCTAACTATTTTTCTACCATAAAATATAATCGTGCAATTGTAAACATAGATAATTTGTTTATTTAACAAATGTATTGAATTAACTATATTTTGAGAATCTCATACAAAATAAATCCTTAAATATTCCAATGCAAATAAAAAGAATAAATGAAATAAAATGAGATAATGAATAAAACTAAGGATTTTTCAAAAGTAGAGAAAAATAATGTTCATAAATTGATTGCATCCTCTTTTCCAATAATTTTCACTCTTTATCCACCAATCTAAATCTCCTTCACACTTAAAGAGCTTACCAATTGGAATCTCTCTTGTGAGAGAAAGCATGAGTGAATGGAAGATGGTCTTAACATTATTTGTGTTCTATATTGCACTACAGCAGCAGTCTTCATAACATTATTATGGCTTATAAATAATTAATTTTAATTCACTTCTAATCTAAAACCTATCAAAGGCAAGTGCACCCTTGTCAATAAATAACATAAATAGTAAGTAACCAAGTATCATATTCCTTAAGGACCTACATATAAGTACTATGCCACATGATGTTTAGTTATCCAAACAATTTAATTTTTGATTAAGAATAACTAAAAAGTGAGCAATTTACTGACTACAATGAATTTAATCTATCTTTGATTAACTACTAAGACTTTTCTAATCATATGAACTAGCTAAGGTTTTAGATTTTTATGGGTTAATCCCTTATAATTTCAGGTGTGGTAATGATCAAAGATACACTTCACTCAATGAAGATATTGATAAAGATCATAGAAATATATTTTTGTTTTTAAACTCAAACTATTATTTGATCCACAAATAACTTGAAATAAAGGGAATGAATAATAAGAAGCCTAAACCTATGGTCTTTAGATCTAGGAATCCTTACAAAAGTCTCTAAACCTTAGTCCACTTTTAAATTTAATTGTGGAATTTTAATTACATATGAATATGACATAAGAGACCAGGCTAAGTAAGATGAATTAAGCATTCAATAAGGTAAAAATCGTCCACATAAGTCATGCATAACCCATCCAATTTCCTATCCTTACTTAAAATAGTTTACACAAATATTCATTAGTGAAAACCAATATATAATCATAAAGTGCATATTCATATAATGAAAATAATGAAACAGGGAATATAAATATAGATAAAAGTTACAAAAATACAAATGATACTTGATCTTTCCTTGATGTTTCTTAGCTCTTCTCAATACCTGGATGCTCTAAAAACTATCAATCAGCAAAAAAATGAAAGATGAAAACAAATGAAAAACAATGGAAACAATCTATGTTAAGCTTTAATCTCCATGTGTTTCTAAATTACTGCTAGGGGTCCAAACCAATGAAGCAAAAATAAAGGTTAAAATCATCTTTTTATATCATAAAAATTGCACATGTACTCTAATTCTAGGACTATAATATCAGTTAAGTAAAATTATAACAGTAGTTAATTCAGACTATAACAACATCTTTATAAACCTACTTGTTTTACTATTTTAGACCTTGACTATACCAACAGTCTTTTAGACAACAACGGTGTCATAAATATATCGTTGTTGATGTAAAAAATACACAATTAATACCACAATTTAAATCATCGCCATGAATAATGTCAGGAGATTTTTCCAAATGATTTTGTAGCTTCCATCATGGTCATGGATTTTTTCCTTAAACATACCAAGAAAAAACTCTCCAATTGCATTCTTTACTTTCCTTCTTTTTCATTTCACTCTTTAAGCTCTAAATTCCTCAAAACCTGATGCGTGACAAAAAAGAACTGATAATTAACATGAATATATGTTCTTAATGGGTAAAGGTAATGCATATTTTACCTTAATGGTCATGTAACTTAGCCACTAATAATACCTTCCAAACTTGAAGTGCCTTTGGTTGTCAAGCAACTCACTCAAATACATATAAGAAAACATTCCAAAATAGTTAAATTTTAATTAAATACCCAACATAACTCATGCAATTAGATATGGTTAATATTGTCTAATTTGAGTTTTATCATGGATTAACACATATAGTTGTTACATGTAGTAAGGTTAATCCCTTATACATAATACTAAGCCTTAAGAAACCCACATAGATCATTATAAAAAATTTTCTTAGAGTAATAAAATTAGCTTATATCACTTATTTCAATCATTCAATCATAAAATATTCTCAAAAAATGTTATACAACTAATTAGTCATATTAATTCACAAGTAGACTAAATTTAATTCATGCCTTTTTCAAATTTCAATTGGAATCACAAAAATCAATTACATATTTTGAATGAACAAACATAAGATAAATGCTTCTACTTCTACACATATTCACATTATTTTTTATTAATTGAGTTAAAAAATATATGCTTGGTTGGGAAGTCACCTAGTCTTTTTATGCCAAAGTAAACAACTTGTCATGACTACCCTTGATTACTCAAATAAGTCACAATTGACACTTTTTAACTTTGACTTTTTTATTATTATGAAACTCCTAAAGTGAATTGTTACCCATATATTGATGCATTATTCTTATATTTTTTGCTACAATGTTTAAAAAAAGTCACACTTACTCATACATATGTATTATACATATCAAACATCATAATGATCATCAAACATCCAATTTACAAAGTCATGAAGCAAATTAAATTTCCTCTTCAAAAATATTCATAACTAGTTTCATAAACTTTCTAATTCATTTAAAGAATTGAATACAATCATAAATCTTTAGTTCTAGTCCAAGTTCACATAAAAATCCATATAAAGTTTTATTTAACTTAGCATTAAATAATAGGAATCAGCTCTACTATACATTTATAGCCATAATTAAGAAATTTCATAATCAAAGATAAATTATTCCATACCAACTACACTAATCACATAAATCACATTAAAGTATGTTCATCTACTCAAAAGAACGTAAAGGGAACTCCCTTGAAAAAGATCATCCAGTTAGGCTTTATAACCATCCTTACTGGTCTTAAGACAGACACTAAAGAAAATTAGAGGAAAGTGAAAACATCAAACTAAAATAAAATTTCAAATGAAATGAACATGTAAGAAATAAAATCCTACATTCCTAAAAGAAGCCTATGAAAAACCATTGAGAAGAAGTGAACATATAATAAAGGATAAGTTTTTCAGCATGTCCTCCACCAACATGGGTATATATAGTTTTTCTCTCTATCTATTGAGTCCAAAATGTTGAGTATGTTCTATGTTTAACTTCCAAAATTCTAATGGGAGAAACTTTCATTACATCGAATGGACTGTACCACTTTCACTTTAATTTCTTGGGAAAAATTCAAAGTCGGGAATTGTAGATCAACACCATATTACCACCTTAAAGTCCTAGTGTGAGAGTTGTTTGTCATGCCATCATTTTAAGGACTCCATATGTAACTTCAAGTTATGATAAGCATCAAACTAGAATTCATCAAGTTCATTAAGTTGTATAAAATTCTTCTCACTTGCACATTGCAAATCAATGTTTAAAAACTTAATATCTTAATATGCCATGTGCTCTAACTTTATTGGTAGATGGAAAACCTTTCCATACACTATCTTAAATAGTGACATGCCTATGGCATTTTAAAATGTAATTCTATATTCCCAAAGTACGTCATCTAATTTTAATGGCCATTCCCATCTAGAAGCGATAAAGGTCTTCTCTAATATTTTCTTTAATTCCCTATTTGAGACCTCAACTTTGCCACTAGTTTAAGTGTGACATTGTATAGTAACCTTTTAAATCACCTCTTACTTAGCCAATAAAGGATATAAAGGTTCGTTGTAAAAGTGTGAACCCCTTCACTTATAATTGCCCTAAGTGTCCCAAAATGAGTAAAAATGGTCTTTTTAAGAACTTCACTACACTTACAGTCTCATTAACAGGCTATGTTTCTGCTTTTACTTATTCACTAACAAAAACTACAATAAGTAAAATGTATTGTCTAGAGTACAACTTAAGGAAGGGTTCCATGAAGTTAATTTTTATTCACTCAAACCTCATTATCTTTTCCATTATGTTCAATTGATGAACTTAGCTTGCTACTCTTATACGATATCTTCTTATATGAATGCTTTATAAGCCTTATCCTTAGCCTTGAACATTACCGAATACATTACATGACTTAATGTTTTGACTACAATTACTCATTCAATGATCATTGTAGTGTGTATTAATGGATTTCGAGGCTTATGGATTGAGTGTTGGGAATGGATATGATTTATTTTCAGTTGAATAAGTGTTATATGTAAAAATTAGGAAGAGAATCAACAAGTAAGCCCACAAATGATGCTTAATGGATATGTATATGGATGTAACTTTGTAACTAAGTTTGATTTTGAGTGTTGGGCATGGATATGATTTATTTTCACTTGACTAAGTGTTATATCTTGATCTCACCTATTAGAAAAGCTTGTACTATAACTTTGTTTTTTAATTAATGGGGTTTAAAATTTGATCATATTCTCCACATCCATTCAAATCATATCAAATGGAATAGCAATCTTAACTATGCCTACAATTGAACTTAATTATTCATGGGAGTCTTGTTCTCTTACCTTTCAGCACTTTTTATGCTCAATTTGACGGTGGTGACTTAAATAGTCCATCTTTAATCATTAGATGCTTGTTAATTACGGTATTTTAATTTAAATGATATTTTTGACTTAGTATAACATTGATCAATTCTTAAATGATTTCTAACCAATTTATTTTATTTTTCAGATATTTACTTTGTATGAATTACTTGTGTTTTTAGTAGCCTTGGTGTATGATATCATGTTTCTAATGACATTTCATGTAGATTATCATATAAATTTAGAATGGATTATAATATAATTAAAAGAATTTATGTGTTATTGAATAAAATAATAAAAATTTTCATTCCACTAGCTTCAATCTAATAAAACGATATTAAAGTTCATGAGTGGAGCTAGTAGCCATTTGTGATGGTGATCTGTCTAGGTAACCAATGTTCTTCACCACAAATTGTTCACCATCACATCAAAAAGCTAGATGACATTGTAAAAAAGCCACAAAAGGTAATCGAGTCGAGTAGCCTAGCAACATTTATGATAAGGAGTTTGACCTCCAATTAAAAGAAAAGTTTAATGCCAACAATTGCTCCAAGTGAAATTTAAATTGTGTTTCATGATAATGTTAACATCCTTGACCGATTTTGCATGATGATCTATATAAAACTAAAAAGATGTTTGACATTTTGCACTAAGGGTTTCCTATTTACTAATAGCATGATTGTGAGTAATAATAATGTTTCTGTCATTAGAGAATTGTGATGTGAGTTAAATTAACAGTATTCATTGATATTTATTTTTACTCAATTAACTTTTAACTCTTGATTGATATTATTTTGAAAAATTTTTAAGTCATTTTTTTAGGACAAGTAATAACTCAAGTGTGAGGATATTTTATAACACCTTAGTTATAGATATTTTAGACATATTTCATAATGATTATCTTAGGCTTGGGAGGAAATTCCACATGATTTGGGTTTATATTTAGTGGATTATTGAATAAGATTTTTTTTATGTTGTTTTCAATGACTATTTATGATTTGTAGGAATTTTGTGAGCTTTTCATGCACTTTTGGAGTTATAAGATATGTGGAATCAATTTTACAATTTATAGCATCAAGTTATGAAGTTCCACATCAAATATCAATGTCACATGACAAAGCCATGAAGAGTGCATCAAAATAAGAGTAAGAGTAGGTGAAATAGGCAACAACTAAAGTATGAGTGTCTTTTGTGAGAAATTAAATGCAAATTTTAAGTTGAAACAGTTGTAAAATCAATTTGAAAAGCAATAACATCATGTTATTGAGTTCTAAAACAAATTTCATCGCTAAAAAATTAGCAATAACAAACTTATACCCAAAAGAACAAGATGAGTCAAATTTTGAAATACTCCTATAGTAGTGGTTTTTGTCCAAAAAAATAAACCATGGGATGAGCTATGTTGATGGCCCTTGGTCGTGGCACTATCAACTCCCTTATGTACCTAAACATGTTTTAGGGTTTTTTCTCATTGTCTTTGGTTCCTTAAATGTCCATAGCTACCACTAAGACCATAGAGGAGATTTCTAAGTCATCTTAACAAGGTTTAGAGCACGAGTTAAGGAATGAATTGGATAAAAACACTAAGAAAGTGAAGATCAAGATTTATTTTCAAAAAATAATCATATAGGAGTCAAATGATTTAAGCACTATGAACATGAGCATTTATACCATATCTTCCTTTATTATTGTTGTTATTGTTTTATTTATGATTAGGATAATTTGTTTGGTAATTCTAGATTGTTATGAACCTTAGGGTGTAATATTTCATTATTTTCTTGATTTAATACTAAATTTCAAGATTTATGTTATATTTTTTATGGTATTAATGACAT
This sequence comes from Pinacopodium congolense, assembly GCA_028565735.1. Taxonomy (NCBI): domain Eukaryota; kingdom Viridiplantae; phylum Streptophyta; class Magnoliopsida; order Malpighiales; family Erythroxylaceae; genus Pinacopodium; species Pinacopodium congolense. The sequence continues at coordinate 1,751 of JAOXYD010049271.1, read as the reverse complement.
TTATTTCTTGATTATTTTGTGAATGTAAAATTTAATTCCAATGGAGTGATTGCATATGTTTAGGTTGAAAAATCAAATATTTGTTTAGATCAATCCATAAACAATTCATCTTGCATGGAGACTTAGTGACAAGTTTACATGAGATGTTTATAATAGGAGTGAACTTAATTAAAATAATAGGTTCCGTAGAATGCATTAATGCATTCAATTGATAATTTAAGAACTTTTGCTCCAGAGAGAGTGTAATTTAACTTAAGGAATCTGTAACTAAGATAATTTGGAGAATTTGTTGAATCAAGGTTGGATGATGAATACAAATACATCTTAGGGGATAAACTACATAGATCTTAACTTCAGTATAGCTTCTTAAATTTTAAAAGTTTTTCCATGGTTTTATCTTTAGTTATTTCATTTATTTCATTAACCAATCATCTTTTTACTAGTTTAGATAGTAAATATAGGAATTCTATAGTAATCAAAGTCTTCGTGGATCAACAATCTAGATTCACATTAACTTTACTACTTAATTGTAGTGCACTTACCTTATTATGTGTTTAGTATTATTTGTTTTTTATTCTTCAATTTATTTTTATTTAATACTTTGGCATGTTCTACACACATAATCTCTCATGGTTGAATTTAACCGTCATTTAACATTTTGCATGATGCTATCCAACTTCACATTTAGGACATCCATCAAAGATATTAGTGCCATTGAATTATCCACCATATGCGCTCTAGTAAACCTTCTAGTATGCCTCTCTAAAGGATATTGAAAATGGTTAGTGACCATGTCCTCAATGAAACTGTAGGCCTGATCTAATGTTTTTCTCGTCAAGTTTCCTGCTATGGTTTCATCAATAGTGCTTCCTATTGATGATGTAACTCCAATATAAAACATGTCTATCTATTGCCATGTTAAGAACTCATGTCCTAGACACCTTGCAAGCAAACTGTAAAATCTCTCCCATGCCTCATATAAGTTTTCATTTTAAAACATGGTAAAGGAAATGATCCCAATCTTAATCTTTGAAATCTTTGTATGTGGAAAGAAATTTTCCAAGAACATCTTCATTAACTCTTTCCATATGGTGATAGACCTTGGCTATAATATGGTTAAGCATGCCCTTACTTTTTTCCTCTAAAAAAAAGGAGAATAGTCTTAACTTGATTGCATATTATGACACATCATTTTGCTTAAATATATCACATATGTCCAAGAATATCTCCAAATGGGTGTTATGGGTCTTCTAATGTAGTCCTACAATCTAAGATGCTTTGATCATTGAGATAATACCACGGTGTGTCTCGAAGTTAGATACAATAACCCTCAGCCTCATAATACTATTAATAGTTCTGTTGTTATTTCCCATAACAAGATCCATCATCGTCAGCTCTCTTCTCTCCCCCTGATGGTGTATCATATCTTCTTTGCATTGCTCCATGTTTATTAACTATGGTTTAACTTTAAATTATCCTTCTACGATCTCTTCTTCTTCTTTCTTCTTGCCTTAAGCTAACCTAGCCTCCTTACATAGCTTGCAAGTATTTTTCTCAATCGCAAAATCAAGTAGTAAGTTCTCGAGTATTTGACCATAAGTGTGTATAAACAAGACAAAAACAAACTAAAAGCAAGAATAAACAACAATGAATAATTGAAAATAAGGTATGTAAGAATGAAATAACTAAATAACTACCTAGGAAAGACTAAGTGAACAAACCAAAATAAGAAATAAATTTGAAGTAATCAA
>JAOXYD010049260.1:0-13400 GCA_028565735.1 Pinacopodium congolense | reverse complement strand
GCCAGACAGTAGGAAGATGAGGTTCATTGCAAATTTGAAGTTATAGCTGTTGAGTGTAAGATTGAGTGGTCGGCTTGTGAACAGATTTGTTCCTGTGTACTTCGGTGACAGTGTGACCCGTTTGTGGGTGTGATTTTCATTGCATACATTAGTTTTCCATTACTTCATGCTTGTGTGGATGTTGGATATCTGAATAATTAGGACTTTTGTTCTTGTTGTTTATGTTTGTTTGTATGAAAATGGTGGTTATCATGTTTGGATGCGTTAATGCATATCATTGCGGTGGATTCAAGCTTCTGCCAGGCTTCATGAGCAGTGGAGAGGCCAACAATTTAAGAGACAAAAGACTCGGCCTTGGAGCCAACAATCCAACTGTGGACAAGTTGATCTTGTCGAAACCATTGTTGCCAATCTGGATTGATTTGATTATGAACAAATTGAGGGGGTGGCTGCACAAAATCAGCAATGTGTTTGGCTAGATCATACCTGTGTAAAAGGGGTAACAATTATGTTTGCCACAATAGATAATTGGTGGAGTTTAATTTAATGGGTAATTAGTGGGCAATGCTGGGCAGATTTGGTGCAGAGGAGGTTGTAGAGGCTAGTTGAATGGCACTAGAATTGGAGGCCATAGGAGACAGGAAAAGAAGATATAGTAGAGGAGCCAAGAAAAGAAAAGGTACGAAGGAAGAAAAAGAGAGGCTATTAGGCCAGTGTTCTGATACCATGATAAGATATTGATTGACAAAATAAGCTTTAAGTATTTCAATGATGGTGTATGTTTATATACAGAACAAAGATCTAACAAATAAGGGAAATCAAAGGTAGTTGAGTTACAACAAGAGAGGAAAAATCAAGAGATAGATTTACAAAGGACTTGAAGTAAGGAGATATCCTTATCATATACATCTAAACAGAATGTGATGTTGGGAAAAATTGGAATAATGCGAAACACCCAATATTTCCACCCTTTAAGATCAACTTCATTAGAAAAATAATAACAAAAATTAAAGAGAATAACACCACAATATAATGTGGAAAACTCCGAAAGGAGAAAAACCACGACCGTTGCCAAAAGACAACCAAGAAAAATATCAACTATGCGGAAAATTGTTACAACCACAAAATAATATTTTTCTCACCCAAACCCAATACCTAAACCTTACACCTCTTATCAAGGCACTACACCCAACAACACTCTCCTACACTCTTTATAGAAAAGAAATACAAGGAGAGAAAGATGGGAATTTAAAACAATGCCTTAGAGAAAATAAGCTTAATTGTTTTGGGATAATTTAACCAAAGAAATGGGCTTCCTTTTATAGCCTTCACATAACCTTCATTCTTCACTCCTTTTCAATATGGGATATTGTCACTTTGAAAATAAGCCAAATTCCAATAGTTAGTTGTAATTTAAAACTTGTAGCTCTTTATGCACAGGATGACAGATTGGTTCCTTGTCGTATGAAAAAGAAATACTTCAATCAACGCGAAAAGATTATTATTTTGAAGCTTCAAAATTCAGCACTTTGATTTGGTCAAAGGCATACAATTCAATTGAGTATTCGACTAAAACAGAAAGAACAGTGAAAACCCAGAATAACTATAAAAGTGTGATGGTAGATGGAGGACTGGATAAGGTATAACCACAGTTCCAGACAAAATGGAAACCTGGAAAATCGTTATCATAGTAGGGGTTTGCCTTGTTTTTGTGTTCAGTCTCCTGGGATGTGTCCTGAGAAGGCTTGGAATTGGTGGTGGAGGCAGCTCTGGCTTCAATCATCATCATCATCATCATCAAATGCAGAATCATCATCATCATCATCATCATCATGGTGGTTTCACAACCATGGGAGGTGCAGGAGTCACTGCATGTTAATGGTCGCTGGTTACACGACTTTTGCTAGGGTTTTTCATGTTCCAATTGATTCATTTTTACAGCATTCTTTTGTAGCCTTTCTTTGTATGGAAACCTTATAGACAAATAAAACTTTTATTCTTGCTTCTCTTGTTTAGTATAGTTGTAGTTTTAGGTTTTGGTTTTTAACACAGAAATCGAAAAAGACAATACACTAATACAACACAGAAATCGAGAATAAAACACAAAAATTAATACAAATATATCAAAATTACAACTAAAAATTACAACTCACATAAATATCAAACGACCCTAAACTTTTATTTTTGCATAAATGAACAAACTAAGGCAAATAACACAGAGTATGTCCTCGAGATCGATGTCCATTGAAATCTTAAAACCAAAATAGGCTGAAAACTGTGTCTAATCTTATGTGATCTTTACAAGTTTTAAGATGAAAATAACCAATGAAAATAACCACACCATGATTTCTTAGATCATCTACAAAATATACTCTGACTTCTTTTTATGTGCCAAGTCATCCATAAAATATGCTTTCACTTCTTTACGTGCCAAAGCTACGATCTCCGGCATCCCCTAGTCCAGGAACAATAAACCTAAAAAGGATGTTAGAGAGGAGAGTGGGTAAACTGAGAAAACACAACGAGGATCTCTCAAAGAAATTTTATCAAACAGTTGATAGGCACGCTCCAATGATGCACTTTCAGACACACTTTATTCACTTAGACTTTCTTAAATATAAATAGCAAGAGAAACTAAACATCAGAAACTAAGACGTGTTTAGTTTTGATTTTTGGTTGTGATTATTATTTTTGTATATTTTTTTATTTTTATACTATTTTTTTATTTTTATCAATTATTTGAAATTATTTAAGTTAAATCTTAATATTTGAAATTATTTAAATTAAATTTAAACATTTTAAAAATATCCTAACGATTGGTAAAATGTAAAAAACTCACCCTAATGAGTTAATGCGGCTACCTTTATAGTTAAATTGTTATATAATACTTAAATTTTTGTATAGTTTTTATGTGAGTGGGACCCACAAATTAATTTTAAGGGGAAAAAGGTGCTAAGTCGTTTTTATTCCTGCTTCTTCTTCTTCTTCACTTCGTCCCTATTCCCCCATCTCTCATCTCTTCTGATCCTCAGGCGACAATTAAAATCTAGTGTTTTTAGCCTAACTTTAGTTATTTCACTTCATTTCCTTGTTTTTAATTTAAAAAAGGTAGAAGTAAAAGGTCGTAAAATTTTAATTGAGGGGTATAATCGACTGTTAATGGTCTTTGAATGCTCTTCCTTTTACAAAAATTGTCAAATTTTGTAGAGATAAATTTACCATCACAATTTGTCCTCAAAACCTTTATTACATTATCGCTTTGCTTTTTAATAAATGACTTAAATTTCTTATTTCTTAAAGATTAGAACACTTATAATTTCTTCTTTACAAAATAAACGAAAATCATTCGATTGAAATCATCAACAAAGACTACAAAATACCTATTATTATTAAGAGGAAGAGTGTGCATAGGTCCACAAACATTTCTGTGCATCAATTCAACTGACCTTGAAGCTTTCATAATGTTACTCTTTGGAAAAGGCATTTATGTTTCTTTTCAACCACACAACTTTCACATACTGCATTGCTTGTTTTATTATAGGCAAACCATCCACAAACTTTTAATTAAATAGCAAGTTTAAGCTTTTGAAGTGGAGGTTTCAATACCTAAGATGCCACAACTAGTTGTCATCTTATAATAATGCTATAAGTGCTTTCTTTTCATCATTAAGGCCAAGTGGAAACATATTATTTCTAGCCATAGGAACCTTAAACAATAAGGTCTTCTTTATTCTATCAGGAAAAATAGCACATAAAAATCTTTAAAAACCAATGACTAGCCTTCTCTCAAAAATTGCACAACACTTAATAAATTTGAGTCCAACTTTAGAACATAAAAAACATCTTTGATATGGCTGGTTCCACAATCATTCAACTTCACAACTCCTTTTTTTTTTTTATGAGTTACGGATCGTTCTATCATCTATCTTCACTATTGTTTTGATTGGCCTATCTAAGTTGACAAATGCCTCTAGTTTGACAATCATATGATTGCTATAGCCACTATCCATATATCATAAATCTAAATCATATTATTTAACAATGAAACAAGAAAGAAATAAACTTCTTGACTCATCTTTATCTTTTTCTTCTATAAATTTTTTTTTCGTCTCTTTCTTTTAATTGATAGTACTTTTCTATATAACCAGGTCTATCACAATAATAACACTTGAACTTATGATTTTGATTTTCACCTTTACTGTTAGATGCATTTGAATGCTAAGCTAATTCCTATCACTTGATTGTCCACCTCCTCTATTTCTTCTACCTCCTCTTCTTCCCTAAGACGAATGTCCTCTATAATGGTTATTATTATTGTTACGCTTATGCATAGCTCCATTGGCTTTGTAAACTTGCAACTTAGTCTAAAATGCCTTCTCAATAAAACCCGCTCCTAGCTTTTCTACCTATCTTTACGAGATTTTAAGGAGCCTAAAAGTTCATCAACATTTAAGACACTTAAGTCTTTTGATTCCTCTTTAGCAACAATAGCATATTCATATTTTCGCGACAAATTCTACAATATTTTTTCAACTACCTTTTAATTAGAAGCATGCTCACCATTCTTTCTCATCTGATTATCTATTTCTATAGGATTATAGAATAATCATGAATAGACTCTCCTTTTTCATGAGGGAGCTTTCAAACTTTTTATGAAGTGTCTAAAGCTTGATCATAAGTACCTTTGATGTGCCTTAATACCCATTTTTTAGTGCATCTCATGCATCTTTTACCTTTATTGCTACATAAATCAAAGAAGAATATATTGTATCATCTATAGCCTATTGAATGAAGAAAAGAGCCTTTGTATCTTTCTTTCACACCTATTTAAGTTATCAACTGGTACACCTTCTTTAGTATAGCCTTGCTCTACCAACTCCCATAGATTTTGAAGGCTGAAGAGAGTTTTGATCTTTGTACTCCAAACATCATAATTGATGCCTTAAAAATTAGAATGGCAGATTGTCAGATATTCACTCAATTTGATATGTTAGCCATCATAGACACTTTACATAAGCCTATAAGGATGCTTTGATACTAAATATTAGAGAGGAGAGTAGGTAAACTAAAATAAAATAAAATAAGGATCTCTTATAGAAATTTTATCAAGCAGCTGATAACACACTCAAATGATAAACTTCTAGATACATTTTATTCAACTCAGACCTCCTTAAATACAAATAAAAGAGAACTAAACATTAGAAATTAAAGCATCAATAATGCACATTCAAAAAATTCTCCTAATATCAATAACCTATAATGAAAAAAAATCATAAAATCAGGACTTTAGTTAACTGACTCTTGACTAAGTAAAAAAACAATAACTAAAAAATAGAACAAAGGAAAGGTCCATTTTTTTAGTTCAAAGTATGATCTAGTAACTTCCATAGAAGTATAGAAAAACTAGTACTTACCCTTTATTATTTATTGTAGGATCAATAATTCATTTGTAAAAATGAAGCTTGTAATGTCAAATAGTAAAGAAACAATTAGTTAAAGCCAAAAAAGCACATATATACTTCAACTTGAGGAACTAATTTAAGGATAACCTACCTTGTAAACTTCTCACTAAGCTTTTGAAGTGCTGGAAGATCAATAACAGCAGAAATCTATCATTTACTAAATAATGTTAGTTTTAAAGATTAAAGGGGTTAAACGTTTACACCACAACTATTCCACATTTTATGGTATGTTTTTGATTAATTGACCTTTTATCCTTTTGCAACTTTATTTTTCATGGCAAGCAAATAAAATAGGGGAAAAAACAAAAATAATACTTGATCCATTTCAAACACAACGTAATAGACAACACAAGAGATACCCACTGAGCCAACTTTGAGGAGTTTGAAGAATTGATCATAATAAGCTATAGGAGGTGCAATTTACTAGAAGATAAACTTGACTTCAAATTATAGTAGATAGATAAATATAGAATTGAGAGTCCTAATTAGAATTATTAGTTAGAGTCTTTGTTCAAGTTAAACACTAGATAGTTTAGTTAATTAATTATTAGTTTTTAAGCGTATATATATGAGCATGTTTCTTGATTTATATGAGATATTAATTTATTCAATAATATAGATTATGTTTTAACCTTTATACCCTATGTTTTGCCTCTCTTACGTATGCGTTGTTTTTTACTATCCAACATAGAGGTATTAGAGCTTGTTCTCCAACTTCCATCCGTTTCGGGTATTCCATCAAATAGTTTTTGTACACAATTAAAAACACACCCCAAAAAGATCCCTCACATCACCCAAATGTTTTTGCTTCCTTAGATATCACTAGTACGATTTTGTAAAAACAAAAGTAAAAGAAGAAGAAAAATAACAGCAACATCATATTGAAGAAGAAGTAGAAGAAGAAGGAAAGAGGGACACGTTAGGTTGAGAGATCGTTATTAAGAGAAAAATAAAGGAAGCTTTAAGAGATAAAAGTAGGGGATAAGATGTTCTTAGTGAGAAAGGGAAGATGTTCTTTCTTTTGTTATGTGGCTATTAAGATTCGACCATAGGACCTCTAGTAAAAAATAGACATGTTTTAAATGTTAGATTGCAAATGTGGAGAAGGCAGACAACCTAGAAAGTCATCCCTTAAAAAAATCAATGATTTGTTAGGTTATTGATGCAGAGATTTGACTTCGGGATCGCTTGAATAAAAGGAGACTCATCTGACTATTTAACCACTATCAGAAAGCCCACAAAGCATTGTTTTTTAAGTTATAGTATAGTAAACTAAAAACTATAATGAATGGAATGTTGTCATTTCAGTTTTTGAAACTTACCAAAGAGAATTATAATAATTGGTGTATCAGAATAAAAGCATTGCTAGGATAACAAGATATATAGGATATTGTAAAAAAAAGGTTATGATCATTCAGAACATGAAGAAAAATTAACGACAGCTCAAAAGGAAGCATTATAAAAATTAGAAAGAAAGATTAGCTTACTCTTACCCGTATGTACTTAGATGAATATATGTTTGAAAACATGTCTACTGCAACTATGTCTAAAGAAGCATAGGAGATTTTATAAAATTGGTTTAAAAGGGAAAGATAAAGTAATTAAAGCGTGTCTATAGACTTTGAGATATGACTATGAAAATCTCAAGATAAAGGATTCCAAATATATAGAAGAGTATTTTGGTAGAGTCTTATCTATTGTTAATTAGTTAAAGAGATATAGAGAGCTAATGAAATACATTTGAGTGATTGAAAAAAATTCTTCAATTGAAAAAATTTTCTTATTATTGATTTCAAATTTTGATTATATTGTAACTACCATTGAAGAGTTAAAGGATTTGAAATCAATGTCTATAGATCAACTTTTAGATTCATTACAAGCCTATGAAGAAAGATTGAAGAAAGGAGAAGAACCAATTTCCCAAGTGTTGTAAGTAAAATTAAATTTAAAAGAAAAAGGAAATAAACAACAGTAAGGATACAATAGAAGACGAGGAGACATAAGAGGTCTTGGTCGAGGCTGGACTCGTGGAAGTCATGGAAGAGGCGGAAGAGGCATAAATAATTCTAATAAGGAAGAGTCATATTTTCAACAATAAAAATTCAAGAAGACGTGATAAAAGTGGATCGTTTCAACGACGTTGTAATCAAAGATTCAATATACGATGTTACAATTGTAAAATATTTGGTCACTATACTGTTTAGAATGTAGATGGCATTCAAATAAAAAAGAGAAAGCAAATTGATAACAAAGATTTGCTTTGTTATTGACTTATAATAGTAATGAAGAAAGGATTGAGGAGTCTTGGTATCTCGACTCAGGAGTTAGCAATCATATGACTGGTAATAAAGATTTATTTTATAATCTTGATGAATCTATTAAACGTAATATTTCTTTTGGTTATAAGACTAATGTTTCAATCATAGGTAAAGGAAAATTTTTTATTAGATTGAAGAATAGAGATCATCAGTTTATATTTCGTGTTTATTAAATTTTTACTTTGAAAACAAATATATTGATTATTGGACAAATTTTGCAGAAAGGTTATGAAATAAAGACGAACAAGAGAAGATTGGTTATACAAAATGAAAAAGGGAGACTAATTACAAAAGTGCCGATGTCGAAGAATAAAACGTTCAGATTGAAAATCAACAAAGATAGTCTCATGTATTTAAAGGCTACTACGAATAATTCTTCATGGTTATGACATCTTAAGATGGGCCACTTGAATTTTGGTGGATTAGAGATATTGTACAACAAAAGGATGGTAATGTTTTGCCTTTTATAATTCATCTTGATTAGATTTATCCAAAGGAGTCTCTATATCAAACTTCATGATCATTTAAATAAGTGCATTTTGATGTATGTAATCCTATCAAACTAAGTTTATATAGAAAGACTAGATAGTTTTTGTTGTCTATTAATGATTACACTCGTAAGACTTAGGTTTTTTTAAGGAAAATTTTGAAAATTTTGAAGTGTTTAAGAAATTCGAAACTCAAGTTAAGAATGAAAGTAGTTATTTAATTAAAACAATTCAAACTGATTGAAGAGGAGAATTTACATTAAATAAATTTAATCAACCACATGAATCTCTCAGCATTCGGCATTCTTTGATAGTTCTGAGATCACCTAACAAAATTAAATTCTTTGACTGTTTCAAGGTCATCTAATAAAATGAAGTTATGAAGTGTAAAAATCGAACAATTCTCAACATGGTTTGTAGTATGCTAAATAGTATGCTATAAGAGTTTTAGATCAAGGCAGTAGCATATGTATTATATTTAAATAATCAAAGTCCTACAAAGAGTCTAGTGCAAATGATTTCACAAGAAGCATGGAATAAAAGGATACCAAGTATTTCACACTTAAAAGTATTTTGAAGTATTGGCTATGTCATGTCTCTAACGAGATAAGAAGAAAATTGGATGATAAGAGTTAGAAGTTCATATTTGTTGCCTATGCAAAAAAAATTTAAGGGCTATAAATTTTATAATCCTCATAATAGCCAAATAATCATTAGTATAGATGTTGAGTTTGCTGAAGAAGGCTCTTAGAAGTGGAATATATCATAGGATAAAAATTTTAACTTTCTTCATTTGTTTGATGAATTTTTTTATGCAGATAAATCCCTAAATCAAGTTGTTATTAATGTTATACCTCAAAATCCTCTACACAAAGTTCAAATATCTCAAGTAACTATGTCTCTATAAACTCCTTTAAGAGACCACATCATATGTAAAATTTAGAAGAAATTTATGAAGTAACAGAAGAAATTAATGATTCTATGCTATTTTATTTATTTGAAAAGTTAGAGGATTGCCTTAAACAACTTATCATGCAAGTAAAGGAGGAAATGAATAAATCAACTCAAGAAGAATTATCAAAAGAGCCAAATGGTGGTTGTGACAAGGCTGAAAAATCGATTGGTAAGATTAACAGTTATGAGACAATAATTTATTTAATAATACAAATTATGTTTTAGCTTCTATACTCTGTGTTTTACCTCTACCATATCTATACTATATTTTACTGTCTATAACAATTATAACTTTCATGATAATATTTTCATGCATTTTGCAAGGTTGATAATCTTTCACAGTCAAGATAATAGATGACCCTTACCAAGAAACAACTAAGTAGCAATATAATTATTTAATCCCACTCTTAGACCAAAAATTAGGTATGCCACAATTCGTCTACACATGAACATCTCATTACACTTCAGAGTTTCATGCTTTCCATAAAAATCAAGCAACAAACTTATCATTTAAAAATTGCATATATGAATTCAAACATTTCAACTACTAATGATGTGTTAACGAATACATAAGAGAAATTAAAGAAGAAAAAAAACAAATAAGAATATATATATTTTAAAAAGGTTTAATAACTTATTGTTACTTGTACATAAACTCATATAATATAAAAATATCTTTATTTTCATTAACTATAATGACCCTTTAAACTCAATTATAATAGCGTCATTTTATATAGTTGTTGATTTACTGAGAATACACTGGTAAATCAACCTATCTAAAATGGTGTCGTTCCAAAATGCTATTATTCCTCTTTTTTATTTAGAACCACAACGATATATAAGAATATAAACGACTTTAATGTGTTCGAACTATATTTCATTCCAATATCTACCCCAGTTTATTGGTACCACTTTGATTTGCTTGCTATCTACTTTTGTGCCATTAAAATCAGCATAGTGTCAGAAAAAAAAATTACCAAGAGAAATAAGGGTCTCATAAATGAATGCTCTCTTGTTAACATAAAAAAATAAGATTAAGGTTTATGAATCAGTTAAAAGAAATGACTGAAGTCAACAATTTTAGACATTATTTGGAATCTTTGTCACAGTTCTTCCTATAATTTGGCAAAAGCAGGCGCCTTGGTATATAACACTAAGGACACAAGATCAATCACTTGGTATTTTAAATCAGACAATTTTTAGACAAAATCTAAAATTTTAGTTCAACATGTTGCAATATTATGCTAAATATAAGAGGTAAAATTTTTCTAAAAGCCAAAAAAGAGAAGTGAATATGAGGACTTCACAGGATCAAAGAAATTTGATTTGATCCATTGTGGTCTAGTAAGGTATAAACCCTTGGATTTCTTTTGATTCAACTTAGGGGTCCTTCATTTAATAAGTACACAAGAGAAATTAAAGGAGAAGAGAAATAAAAAAAGAATACAAATATTTTAACTATATTCAATGATAAACTGATGTTATCCATGTATTAAAAAATAGAGTGACAATAATTTCCTTATTTCAAACAAATAATAGAGTACATATAGAACATAGAAAAGGAGAATTTGTTTTTATTGTTTTTGTTGTGTTTCATAACAAAGTTTTACAATCTATTTATACAAAATGTTAAGAGTCTATATATAGAAATGCAATAAATGAAAAAAGGATTACAATGCTAAGATTATACAAAATTAATTGCATAGATTTTGTAACTAGTGCTGTATAATGAAATGGATTGAGCTTTGGCTAAGGATCTATTATCTGCTTTCATCCCCCTAAGCTCATGGGGGAAACAATAGTGAGCTTACTCCATAGTTGATGAAATGAGGTGGAGGGTAGAGCCTTAGTCATGATATCATCATTTTGATTTTTAGCTTGAATGTGCTTGATGAAGAGATACTTTTTAACTACTAGATCTCGAACAAAGTAAATATCAATTTCAATGTGTTTGGTGCAGTAATAAGCAACAAGATCTGCAGCGAAAAAAGTGGTACCAAGATTATCATACCATAAAGTTGGTGTGAGGTTGGTTAAGCCAATGTCACAAAGTAGTGAGGTTATCCAACAAAGTTCTGCAGAAGCAAGTGTAACACTCCAATATTCTACTTTAGTATTGGATCGAGCAACAGTAGGCTGTTTCTTAACACTCTAAGAGATAAGATTGGATCCCAAGTAAATACAGTATTCAGAAGTTAAGCGATGATCATCAGAACAGTTGGCCCAATCAGCATCAGAAAATGCAGTGAGATTGAGGTTGTGAGACATAGTGAAGTGTAACCCATAGGACGTAGTGGCTCGCAAATACCGAAGAAGTGGCTCGCAAATACCGAAGAATTCTCTTGATAGCTGCCCAATGCACATCAGTAGGACAGTGAAGAAATTGAGAGACTTTGTTAACAGCAAACTGAATGTCAAAACGAGTAAGACAAAGGTATTGAAAGGCACTAACAATGCTACAATATTCAATTTCATTAGACAAAGAAATGTCATGGTTTTTAGAGAGTGGTAAGGTGGGTGTCATAGGAATGGGTACAACTTTTGAGTGATTAAGGTGAGTTTAAGTGAGGAGATCCTTAGTGTATTTTATTTGAGTGAGAAGAAGGTCATTTGGTGTGCTGGTTGCTTCAATTCCAAGAAAATAATGGAGAGGACTAAGATCTTTAATGGAGAAGGCGGTATTAAGATCATAAATGAGTGCAATGATAAAAGGTTGAGAAGAATATGTAAGTAAGATATTATTCACGTAAACTAAAAGGAAGGTAGTAGCAGTGAGAGTTTGATGAACGAATAAAAAGGTATCAAATTTCGAAAGAGTGAAGTTGAGATCTATGAGTTTTTCGCTTAATAGGAAATGGTTGAGATATGAGTGGATCGGTTTGAGTAGAGTCTAGAGTAAGTTGTTGAAATTGTTGCTGCCATTGAGGTCGAATGAGTGAATTGATGCGGCGAATTTAAACTAAATGTGGTTGTAGATGTGGGTATAAATGGTTTTAAACCTGACGTTTGATATTATGTAAAATGTAGAAAAGGAGAATTTGTTTTTGTTGTGTTTCATAACAAAGTTTTACAATTTATTTATACAAAATGTTAAGAGTTTAGGCATAAAAATACAATAAATGAAAAGAGGATTATAAGGCTAAGAATACACAAAATTAATTGCAGAGATTGTGTCACCGGTGCTGTATAATGAAATGATTTGAATTTTGACTGAAGATCTGTTATCCGTTATTAGTACATTAGGATTTTATAAAATCCTAAACTCGTATTATACAGAAATAATCTTTTTTTTATGAGTTACAATGGTCCTTGAAATTTAATTATAATACTGTCGTTCTATACAACTGTTGATTTGCTGACTTTACTCAGAACTACAATAGTGAATCAACCCATCTAAAATGACGCTGTTTCAGATTGCCATCATTCTTTTATCCTCATTTGAAATTACAACAGTGATATACAAGGATGTTGTGTACCACCGTTTACTTTCTATCTTTAAAATTGTACCATAACATAGGAATGTTGCTCTCATACTTCCAACCAATCTAATATGATACCCCGACAAAAATCTGAAAAAACAACCGTGATGAGCAAATGCTAGGGTGAAACGGCACATATACAACAATAAGCATTTTTTTTGCAGATTAGAAATGCCATATGTAAATGCCATAGAAGAGCCTTCGAATACTATAATTAGAAAGCACTAAACACTAGGGCAAGCTGCATATATAACAAATCTAAAACTAAACAAGAATGACCAAGCTCTCCAATAAGATATTACTTGTTTATATAAAACTGTTGGCTGAAGCTCTCCTCATCCATTGCATCATGCTAGCAGATACATTATAATATATTTTTAGATTAATATATTTTTAAGATATATTCATTTACATAATTTCTTTATGATTACGTGAAGATTCTCCGATTTGTGTAGTAAAAAGCATTGACACATTTTTTTATATATTTCAAATATATATTTTTTAAAATAGTTGGGAGTCTAGGCCTGACCACGGTTAATAAACCGCCGGTTACGATTTATAAAAATTTATAAACCGTAACTTTACCGCCGATTGACGGTTTAAGTTACGGTTTAAAACCGATGGTTACGGTTTAACCGACGGTTTAACTATCGATTTAATTATAATCATTGTTGTATTAATTTAAAATTTTAAAATTTT
>JAOXYD010049249.1:0-13401 GCA_028565735.1 Pinacopodium congolense | reverse complement strand
CGAAGACTCAAGAATAAATAGTTAATATATTCACAAAACCTTTAATGAAGGATATTTTCATCAAACTTAGAAACTATCTTGAAGTTATCAAACCAAGTTTAAAGAGGATATTGGAGCATAAATTTATTTTGGATTTCATGTATTTGAAATGAGCCAATTCTATAGGTCCAAAAGATAAAAACTTAAGTTCTAGAATAATTTTAGAAATATCTTTGTCTAGAAATATTTATGAAATATCTAGGCACTTTGAAGAAATATCTAGTTAATTTGTAAAAGTATCCAGATACTTTAATTGAAACAATATCTAGATATTTATCTAGATATTTCTACAAAATATCTAGATACTTTGTACAAATATCTTAAATTTAAAAAAATCTTCAAAATTAGTAATGGGTATTAGTTCTGTAGAAGGATCTTTAAATAGTATAAATAGGGGTTTGTTCCCCTCTTTTGTAACAATTAGCTAAGAGAAATTGTATTGAGTACTATTTATAAGTGAAAGTTCCTCAAACATTAAAAGCGTCTTTCTTATTTTTAAGTTATTACTAAATTTATTATTGAGAATTTAAAAATTCTCTTATATTTTTAGTAGAGTATCCACCTTAAATCTTCCTCATCATCTTCATTAGATGCCCATCTTCTTCTTACAGTTCGTGGATATTTATTACCTCTCTTCATACTTATAGCTACTTGACATGAGTATTAAATCTATGAGCTTTATAGCCTTCATATTGGTTTTGGGTTTGAAGGTGTTACCAATTCTTTAACTTGTTTTCTTTGTACATTGATAAAGCTTAGATTGGATATAGTAGCTACTAGCACGTTTTTATATTATAAGCAAGAGGAACAATTGGCTCCTTAATGAAATCCATAAAATATGAGGCAATCCTGTTAAAAAAATATGGAGGATGAAGTGAATTAATCTGTGAGAGGAAATACCATTATGGAGTTACCAGCTATGCAAGGCAAAATTGTAGATAGGCCATATACTTAAAGCACTACATGATTAGGGTCTATCAACAAAAAGGCTAATTGTTGGGTTATGTAGTTAACTTAATCTTGGAGTCCATCATTGCAATTAATTTCCTCCTGATGCAGTTGATGAACGATGGACGTAATTATCAATAGCAAAAGAGCTAGGGACGTGATAGTTGTTACACTTGAGACCGGTAAGTACAATATTTTTATGTAATTCAGATAAATATGAGCAAGTAAAATGGATGTTAAGTGTAAACATAAACAACTCTTTTTATGGGATTGATACGTAGTATGTTTTAAAATTATTTTATACGTTTAATTTTTTTCAAAATTTTTACGAGAAAATTTGTATAAGTATGTATATATATCTATTTCATTAAGTAATATGTGTGTGTATATATATTTCATTAAGTAAAAAAAGTGAATTTACTCTAAAAAACATTAAATCATAATGAGCTTTTAAAGATCAAACAAATTAAAAGATGTTTTATCTTTTATCTAAAAATGCTTTTGTGAAATCGAAAGACACTTGTGGATGCCTTATTTACTGGAGTTTAGCAAGTGATGGAATAAAATGTATTTAACAATTCTAACAGAAAAATAATAAATTTGGTGATTGCACAGCCATATAACTTACTACCACATAAGGACCACTCTCACTAATTGTGCACTAATATATATATTCACCGCTACAATCCTTGTTGATACTGTTTATTAGGCTTATAACTTCATTAGACACATTTTTATTAAAGTTTTAATTTACAAATTATGAGTTATGATGAAGTTATACACATGCAATTTAAATTTTTGATACTTAGACTGCAACGCAACACACATTATCTAAAGGATCTAACAAGTCTTAGATAGTTTCTGTACACCTAAAAATGATTTGTGTTTAACATTTGGTCTGTCTTGTTTTCCTCACATCTAAACTTCTTATGAATGAGCTTTTTCTTTAGTTGAATCTCCCAAGATTCACATTAATTTAGAGTACATCAATATGTGTATGTGGTTGCCTCTTTTCTTTCTCATAATACTAATTGTGTATAATAAGATTCTTTTTTATTGTTGACCTACATATTTTCTTATTGAATCCAATTCCAAAACTGAACTTTCCAAAATTAAGAAAGAACACACACAAATCAAGCAATTTGTTTTTATTTAAATTTTCTTGTACATAATTGTTTAATTTAATGGGTCACAAGTAAACTTTTTATCTATAATTGAGGGCAGTTTTAAGTACTAGTAACTCATTTCAGTAGAAGAACTAGTCCAAGAAAAAAAAAGTTTACTCTCTACTTACCCTCTCACAAGTCATCAATTTTACTTAGGAGCTGACTACATAACCGGCGAGTGCAGACTACTTATGTGCCCATCTCCTTATAAAATGACCTACATACATTTTACATTTTAATAAATAATTTAAGATGATGATAGAGTTTTTTTTGGATATTTCATGAGATGATGATCATAGGTGACTATAAATGTTTTCTCTTTTCCTTTATGATTTAGACTTTAGTTTATGCATGCACCGATATAGTTACCTAGGAAAAGAAGAAGCTAGAATTTCTCTTCTTCATCTACATATCTTGGTAGAAGAGGAACAAGAGCACTTAGTATTCAGTAGATGAAATCTCATGAAATAAATGCTCTTTTTTTTCCAAAAGAAGGTTTCAGGAGTATTTAATGTCATGAAATGTCACGAAAACAAGGTTTCAGGTTCATAAGTAACAGGTTGGGTTATATTTAAAGTGAGTATTTAATTCAAGGTCAATCTTCAGGCTTATAGGCTAAAAGTTAGTAAATAATATCTATGATTTCGACCATTAAAGCCTAATGAAGGACGTTTAAGCTAAAAACATGAAGGGCACAGGGAGTACCCAAGAAAGAGATTTAAGCAAAGCAAGAGTTTCTAGGTTTGGAATTTGCAGGTTTAAATTCTATGGAATGTAGCATTTGATTGAAGTAAAAGTTCTACAATTTCTTCATAGTTATAAGAGTTACAAAAAGATTCAGTCTATCTAACTAATCTCTAAAGGACTTAGACCACTTCTCATAATTATAATTATGTTCCAAATTTCTAAGGCTACCTCATAACTACAATTACCTTCCAAATTTCTTAGAACTACCTCTCATAACTACAATTACTCCCCACACCCTAGACAAAAGATTTGTGGAGATATTAATATACTACCCAAGTTAAATGATTGATTATATTACCTATATTACTTAGCATTCGGATTGAGATACAAATATATTACCCATGTTAATTGATTAGTATTAGCATATAAGTATTATCACATATATCTTCAGTAATGGGTCATCAGCTAACAGCACACAACTTATTCCCCGGATTAAATCCAGTTCTCCGGTCACAAAATCCTATTAATGATGTTGAGATGAAAGCTATTAGCTTCCTATTACTATAAAAAAAACTAACTCTTAAGAACCATCATTTTCGCAAGAGTAAATGCTTCCATTGCTGAGAAATTTCTGATGATCTACCTCACAAACTTTCAAACATAAAATATATATTTGCAGTTTTTCAGGTTGATCAGAAGTTATAACTCGATTAAGTATCCAAGAAGATGGCATTTAATTTGTTGATCAGTATGATATAATCCAAAGTAAAACAAGGATGACATTATCTATGGTATAAATAAGCACAAATTGATGAAGTTTCCTCCCAAAGAAACTACTATCAAGAGCAGGAAGAACTGAATAATTAACTAAATAATCATCAATGAAGAAAAAAAGAAAAGAACCTCAAGTCAAGAAGAGTGGAGTGGAGAATATATTGTCAAACAAGTACCTGGTGTTTGAAAACTCGTAGAGCTTGCCTGTGCTGGAAAAAATCATGAGACCAACTTCTGCATCGCAAAGAATCGCCAACTCTTTAGTCTTTTTGATCAAACCCTTTCTCCTTTTAGAGAAAGTAACCTGCCTGCTCGCCGAGTTGTCGATCCTTTTAATCACAATCTTCCCTCTTCTCATCACCTCCACTTATAATCTGTTCTAGGGTTTTTGTTAAAAGCCCCTCTTAAGAAGCAGAAGCAAGACTTACCAGATAGAGGCAAAAGGAACTCTTGCCTCTAACCAGTTAGTGGAAGATGCTCGTGAAGGGCTTTACAGGTAAAGCGACAAAAGGTTAAGTTGAACTGATGTGAAAGTAAAACTGTTTGCTATAGAGTATTCTTTTTCATGTGGAGTGTCCTCTGTTTATCATTTTTCATTTTTATGATCTTGCTGACAACATAAGAAAAGTCTCAACTCCCAACACATCTTCATCGTCGTAGAATGAGTTTACAAACTGATGATGTTGGATTAAAAACAGCTGGATGCATCTTCAAACTTCATCACTTCCTTGGCCGCCGTCAGCCGTATCAGTTAGTGACACGTGGGAGAATACTCCAAGGAGAGGGGCATTTGGTTGTATAAACATATATAAACACACAGCTATTATTATTATTATTTCTTTGGAAAGGTAACACACAGCCATTATTATTCGGATGAATAATGATCCTAATTAGATAAGTTTTAGATGGTACTAATAAGTTTACTTAACTTAAAATCTAAGTTTTATGTGTACTTCTAGAAAAGTAAGATGCATAGATTGCAAAACCTTGAAATAAAATGAAGAAGAGAGTCTTGGCTTACGTAAAGGTTGCATTAAACTGTTGGTAAGTACAATCAAGAAATTTGGGAGTATTTCCACATGTCGTAAGGAACTCCAAAGAATGAGGGATTAGAAAGAGAGCATGACATTGGACATTTACAGAAGCATCCAAATCAGGTAAAAGCTAATTCATGTAGATAGATGTTTAACCAAAATAACATATTAAGTGCCAAATTTGCTCCATGCCCTTGTTCGGGTTGGTGGGTTCCTCTTTTCACCACTTATTAACATTATGTGGTTGATAACACCAAACAGAAACTTTCCTATTTATGCCTTCTGAAAACTACTACACATCCCATCAACCTTTTGCTCGAATTTCCTTTAGAAAAATACGTCACCTGATTGGCTATTGGCTTTTTAACTATGGAAAAATCATGTTTTGATTATAATACTATTTAAAGAGAGAAGGGAAAAACAAAGAAAAGATTAAAAGGATCCTTTGGAGTATAGTTTTCTAAAATTGGTACAACTTATTAAGTAAAGATTCGTGTTAGGGATGCCACTGTAGAAAAGAAAAATATTTTCTTTAATACCACTTTTCAAGTACACTTTACATCATGATTTTAAAATAGAACACGTGATTCTTAATTTTTACAACATTAAAAAAAAGAAAAAAATGTAATTATCAATGACCAGATAGATTAATGTTAATAAAGGATAAATACCATAGATTGCAATTAGTTGACCAAATATTTGATGGTTCTATTGCGTTTTTTAAGGAATTATAAAATGTCAAATGACATTTTATTCTTTGAATTAAAGAAGACAACCCTCGATAAATGAAATTATATACAGAAAAGATTATCCATAAATTGATTCTGATATCTTAGGTTAGTATTAATTTAAATGCTTTTTTCTAATTTAAGTATGATTACAAAAATAGAAAAATAAAGGAAAACTTATATTGGATTGTATTATAATTTATATTTTCATTTATAAAATCAGAAAAATAAAAACAGAAACAAAGGATGAGAAAATTGTATATCTCTACATTTTGAAAACATGTTTTATAAGCAGATTTTTCTATATTGAATAATTAATATAATCTATTAATTAATATATTTTTAAGGTGTATAAGAGTGTTTTAGTATAAGAAATTGAATTTATTTCATATTTTATTGTCATTATCAAATTAATTTTTTATTACAAATTTCAACCAAATAGTTTTATTTTCAAATTTTTATTACAAATGTCAACGAAGCAATTTTATTTTTCTTTATAAAAAGGCAAAAAGACAAAAATAAGAAATAGAAACAAATACTAAAAAAAAGAAATGATATCAAACGTCCTCTTAAATTATATTATAGTTTCCCAATATATTTTTACTTAATTTGCATTTTATTCAAATTATGCAATTGAGAAAAAAGGCTAAGATATGTTAATGAGACTCCATTTTCTACATGTTCAACTTATTAATCATTCTACTTAATTTGTAAAGTATACCACTCATAAGTTTTGAGTTACATAATAACATTTTAAAATCTGAAAAAAAAAAAGATTAGTTAGGAGTAAAAATCAAGCATCACTTAAATTAAATTTAACTCATCAAATGGTTATATTTAAAATATGTGATTTGAAAACTGCTATAAACTTGAACGACAATTAAAACTTTTAGTTGTATAAAAAGAAAATTAAGATTGTGATTAAGAGCTTAGGCCCTGTTTGGTATTAGTTGTATTTTTAATTTATTTTTCTATATTTTTAAATACAAAGACCAATGAAAAATATGTTTGTTGTACAGTTATTTATAAACATAATTTATAAATTTACAATAACAGAAATACAAAATTGTAAACAAGAAAATTTAATTTCTTTCTATTTAATAAATAGATTTTGTAAATAAAATTTTTATATTGAATAATAGATATGATTTATTAATTAATATGTATTTTTAAGGTATATAAGAGTATTTTGATATAAGAATTTGAATTTATTTTGTATTTGGTTATCATCATTAAATTATTTTTTGTAGTAAATTTCAACCAAATATGTATTTGTTTTCAGTTTTTATTATAAATTTTAAATAAATAGATTCTTATTTAAAAATAAAAAATAAAAAATTGAAACTAAATCTATAACAATAAATCAAAAGTAATACTAAAAGGCCCTTTATTAGATAATGGGAATTATGCACTTAAGTTGCAATAACATTAACCTAAAACTTTAGGGCCTATTTGGTATGACTATGGTTTTTAGTTTTAGTTTTTAACACAAAAATCGATAAAGACAACACACTAATACAACACAGAAATTGAGGACAAAACACAAAAATTAATACAAATATATCAAAATTACAACTAAAAATCACAACCCACAATAATACTAAACGGGCCTTAATTAACCGATTGTCAGAATCAAGTTGACTGACAAACATGTGGAGGATTAAGTAACCAATGGTGATAAATCCACTTTCCGAGGATATTTGGAGCACGCTTTCTCTAATTAACCAATGTTAATTTATCCTCAATTTAAGCACCGGTCCTTAATAATCATTGTGAAATTGGAAGTTAAGAGTCAGAAAGGGGCAAATTTTTAGTGATTTGATTGTTAAGCCGAGGTTCACGGACATCAAGATGATAAAAGATTTTAAACTGTATTGTTCATTTATTTTACTTCATTCATATATAATAGTAGAATAGTGAATTACTTTATAGTAAAAATTATAATATTTCTAAATAAATAGTACGTAAACTATTTTATTAGTGAATACACAAAATGTTTTTAATAATCCCTACACATGAATAAAAAAAAGTATAACAACTCCAAATAAATTATGAAACAAAAGAAAAAATAGTGATACCTTTTTTATCATAAAATTGAAAATTAAGAATTAGCAAAAGAGAAAGAGTTACACATTGATTCAATTGCCTAATTTTTATATTGAAAACATTATAATATCTCTATACTAAATATCTAAAGATCTATTTTAATACCTCTATACTAACATTAATCTCTGTTGTAATATCATTTAGCAATTGAAGAACATTAATTAGCACGTATTTAATAGAATTATCAAGAATATTTAACGGGAGAGTCAAGACACCAATAATCAACGAGGGTTTGGTGATTGGTCAGGGGACATGAGAGGCATTTGCAATTGGCCAATGTCCATGTGAACATGAGATTATATTTTTTTCAGATCAATGAGATTCGATTTTGCATTAGGCCCTCAGATTAAGGAATCTCAAGCTCAAATCAAGATTAGATCAGATAAGTACGCACTTTCTTCTGCCTCTTGCTCCTCGCTTGGCCAGGTGTCAATCATCAACAAATCATATGTTCACATAAACCAATAGAAGATGCTGGTGTCAGCAACATTTCCCAATAGAAATTATCATCCCAACAATGGAGATGCATAAACTAATGAGAAGCAGCACATGAACTTTTGTCATGGACTTCGAATTTTCTCCAACCAAGGAACAAAAGGTAATGGCATTTCTATTTTCTAGAGAAGAGGAGAGGCATGCTCCTGCTGATGAGCAAAGCCCACCTGACCATGCTGTGAAATTTTAAGGAAAGTAGTTTATTCTTTTTTCGAAAGGATCTCCTAAGTTTAGATATAGAATTTCAATGGGTCAAAGTATGTAGGTTCCTAACCCCATTCCCTAATATTAATATTAAGTATTGACAAGTCTTTAAACAAGTTCATTACTACTAAAATATGTGAATTTATGACCACTGGAGTTAGATCTCAAAAGGTATTGAATTGCCCTCAAAGCTTGAAGTTATGTTTTGATTTCCCTGTGCTCCAAAAGAACTAAAGAAAAGGGAAAATCCTCTTGTGAGTGATCCACTCATTTGCTTGGTCTTGGCTTGGTCTTGGTGTTATGGTCAGACTAGTTTATATGTTGCCTCAATTTCTGATTAAGATGAAAATTATGGATTAAATATTCATTATGCTTATAATTTTAAATTTTTTGCTTAGATTTATGTTTCTAAAAATAATTAAAAAGGAAAAAGAAAATAAATTTCTTTTTATTTTATGGGATAACATATCTTACCTATTTATTTTGGTCAGAAGCATATCCAAATGAATATCTATATATAATTTAAGGGAACAATATCTCAACTCAGAACTTCAAAGTAATGAGTTATAAGCTTTAATTTTATATGTAACTCATTCTAATTTTCTGTCTTTTTCTAATATGAATAATTTACTTTTACATATCTAGCAAATTCAAAGGTACAATACTATAATTCTAGCTTATGCCGTTATTGATTGTGTGCCTGGTCATGGCATAAGCTTTTAGCATAGCTAGCTTAATTATGGTGCAACGCCATTATACTGTTTCTTTTATAAACATTATCAAAAGTTTTCCATAAATAATTTCCTAAACATAACTAATATTGCATAACTTATGAAAACTTCAATATTTTCATTTTTGCGGCCATAGATGCTATACTTGAATTTATAATTTCTCCTTGAGAAATGTCTACAATATTTGTAAGCATTTGAGGTTTTTCCATTAACGTGATTATGATTGAAAATTAGAATCCAATAAATAAGATTTATTTAAATTTGCTGTGATATTGAAATTGGCATCTAAAATTCAAATTTAATGGTATTAGAAATTAATTTGCATATTTAAAAATATAATCAATAGAACATTGGAATTATATTTTTTAAAAAGTTTCAAAGAAAAAACACATTTCTATTAATTAAAAGAGAAATTTAAATGTTATATAAAAAGAAATGATGATACTATAATTAAAATTTTAATTCAACATTTACTTGCAATTTTGTAACTCAAAATATAATAAATTAAATTATAATTAACATATGATCATTGTATATGTATAAATAACTATAATCACGTATTTGGACTATTGTTTATAATTCTATCGATTACATGACTTGAAATCTTTTTGCAGAGAATCTTCAATTATTCTAATGACCAAAATTTATCTAATCGTTTCGAATATAAAGTTTGATATGTTTTAAGTTAAAAAATTAATTACTTTTGGTAGTTAATTAAATGATAAATAACCATAAAAACCCTCATAGGTATATATGTGCCATTTATCATCTCCCACTCAAATATGATGGATTTTAATCTAGTTGAAATTTTACAGTTTTTATATTTGTCTAATAACCAGTATGATCAGCATGCAATGAGAGCACATTATCATATATTTATTAGGAGTATATGATATTTCATAAACCCTCAAATCCTATTCAACATGAATTCAATTTTATGATTTTCCCAACTTTACATTTAACATATGTAATTTATCCATTGATTATGCAATGTTCTAAAATACTCATTTTATAAATTTAGATAGGTAATTAGCAAAATATGATGGATAATTTATAATCATATTTCATTTAAGATATCTATTTTAAATAATGTTTTTAGATCTCCACTTATATTGTCGAAGGCTATAATTCATTTATGGAAAAAAAAAAGGAAGGGAAAAAACAACAACAAAAAAGAAATCTACCTTTAACTTTTTTTTCCAACAACTTCAAATTTTGGGAAAATATCCTTTGAAACACGATTAACTCTTCTTTTAACATAATTAATAATTATTAATTCAGCATTTTCTACTATATGAAAAACTTAATCAGATCAATCGCTTCAACCTTATTGACCCAGAATCGGTCGGTTTAATGTTTGATTTTCTTCAAAATCCTATAAATTAAAAAATTAGTCAATTTTTATCTAACTAGCTAATTGGATTTGATTTAATCTACTAGTTTGACCATTTTCAATTCCAACCCTATCAATTTTCACTCCTTTTTCTTTTAAAAATATTTTTTTAGTCCAACTTCACTCCTTCCTCTTCTCCAAACATCCTCTTCTTTTTTTCCCCTCCAGCCCCACTTCTTTTTCTTTTCATTATTTTTTATTATGGATTAAATCTATTAAGTTCATTTTGATTTTTATTCTTATATGACATTATTTATTTATTATATAAAATTTTGTTATATTTTTATTTAAGATAATAAATATTTAAATTAAAAAATTTATTATAATATATTTTTATACTATAATTTAGTAAAATATTAACAAAATGAAAAAGTGCTTACTCTAATTCTAGAGAAAAATCATAAATCTAATCAAACTTCTACCACCACCGCATTCTATAAAGGCTTCAGATCCTAAATTTGTTTATGTTTTTTCAAATCCAAAGGATGTTTTCATCTCAAAATAGCACTTCATGAACAAGATCAGGTCCAGAGAATTGCCAACGAAAGTTGTTGCAATTCACGCCCACAATAAACCCCTAGAGATGGTAACATAAGAAGGAGGAGCTTTTAAGAAAGGATCAGGCAAAAAACTTGGTTAACTAGATATAGGTAAAATTTGAAATGGAGGCGTTCAATCACTTGCTCCTTATTTGTGAAAGACATATTTGGATTTATCTTCGAACAGTGTAGAATCTACGTATTAAGTGTTTGACAAAAAGTCTCAAATGGTACAACTATAAATAAAATTAACGAAGAACGTGCATTAAGGCTAAGAAATGACTTATATGAGATCTAATATCTTAACCTCTCAATTCAGCCATTCTCATTAAACAGATTCTAACTTGCCTCGAATTTATATGGAGAATTTATCAACAAATTGACAGTCACATAACTTTTAACAACTCTTATCTTGTTGTAGAATCAAGGCACAGGTATACATAGCTGTTAAGTGTAATGCTAAAGGACTTAGATTTGGGTTTGTGCATCTTGACTGAGGAATGAATTTTAATTTAGCATTGCGTCAAATTAGATCCATCGTTATTCGTACCTATCATGTTAGTGCCTTTCCCGCACGATTCCTATTGTGAAAGAATGATTAGGGGCAACCACAACAACGATATATAAATGATCATTAGAGGTAAATAAAACAGATCTCCAAATGTCGCTATCCAAGTTATATAGATAATCACAGGTATGTGCAAGTGACTTAAGGTGAAAAGAATGTAGAGATATCGAAGACACGAGTGGTTGCACTGTGGTAGTTAGATCATTAATTGCGATAATACATAATCTAAAATATCTACTGTTGTTTAAAAAGAAGCTCCTAAAGAGTGAAGTAGAGTTCAATAATATATCAAATTTGGGATCTAAACAGGTGTTGATCATTTTTAAATCTAAGGTAGCGACTGAATTATTTGAAGAAGAAAAGAAACCTCTTTTGTCTGAAGTTTTAGAGTGGTCTCCTTCATATTATACTAAAGAACGATTTGTGTGGATTAAGTTCTTTGGTATCCCACATAATCTATGGAATGAGGAATTCTTTAAATATTTGGCTAAATACTTTAGGATGTTTGTTACCATCCATCCTGATACAATGGCCCGTATTAGATTGGATTTAGCTACTGTCCTTATTTCAGCACCAGCATCTTCGATCATTCTTACGGCTAATATAGTGGTAAACAAAGAGAAGATTATTGTTTATGTGAGGGAAAATTCAATGAAAGTGTAGTTTATGGAGTTTGATGAAGGTGTTGATTTATTGAGTCCAGATGAGGTATGGTCTAGTGGCCTTCTGCCGTGGGTATACAACGTTCTATTTAAGAAACAATGTGGGAAAGATTTATGCAAATGCCAGAAGAAAGTGTAAGAAAGAACAATGTAGTAAAAGCATAATTGGAGAATCATAGTCTTTCGGTACACGCCAATTTGAGCTGAAATCAACCAATTATATTTACTTATAGAAAGGTAGGTGTGAATATTGAAAATTCTATACAAAGAGAAGTTCAAGTGCAGAATCATGAGGTAGAAGTTGTAATGAAGTCAACATATCCTGTATTAAACAGGTCAATTATTACAATTAAAAGGAATGATACAAAAAAATTGAGAAAATACAACAAAGTGGTGTACAGGGGCAGTCTTTAAATGTGTTCCTCAGCTTCAAAGTGGAGCCTTTTAGGTGACAAGAATATAACATTTTTTTCCACTTGATGGCTTCAATTCATGCTAGACATAATTATATATCCTAAGTGTAGATTAATAATAATCTTTATTCTCATCCTTCTAATATTAGGGAGAAAATTTAGGATTATTATGCTGCTTTATTTAAGAAACAAAGGAATATATCTTTCGTACTTTAAGGACCTAATTTTAATAAGTTGAGTTTGAATGATATGGCTGGTCTTGAAAAAGAGTTTAGTGTTCAAGAGTTACATGCAACTCTTCTTACCTTTGGTGATAATAAAGCATAGGTCTTGATGAATTTAAATTTTGTTTCTATAATCATTTTTGGAGTAAGATGCAATAAGAGGTGAAGCTTCTTTTTAATGAATTTTATTCTATAGGCACTTTACTAAAGGGATTGAACTTGACATTTATTGTCTTAATACCGAAGATAGTAGGGTCTTACCAAATGAAATATTTTCATCCAATTAGCTTGGTTAATGGGTTAATAAAGCTTGTCTCTAAAGTCCTAACCTTAAGATTGAGACATTTGATGCCAAAATTAATCTCAAAGATGTAGCATACCTTTTTCCAAAATATAAACATTCATAAGTGCTCTATACTTGCTTAGAGATTGTTCATTCTATTAATAAGGATGGTAGTGGTGGATTCATTCTGAAATTGAATTTTTAAAAGGCATATGTTTGCATCTCATGGAGATTTCTTATGAATGTGATGGAAGAGATGAGTTTTGGCTAAAGATGAAAATTTTGGATAAGGCATATGCTAAAGACTGTTAAAACATCTATTTTGGTGAATGGGAGTCTAACAAAGGAATTCAAAATGGAGAGAGGGTACGATAGGGAGATCCTTTATCGCCCTTCTTGTTTGTAAT
>JAOXYD010049228.1:0-13402 GCA_028565735.1 Pinacopodium congolense | reverse complement strand
TCTACCTTAGGTTCCATCAACCTATCTTATAAACATTTCAAACACTTAAACATTAGTAAGAATAATGTTTTTTCATCATCAAAACACATGGTTAGAACCACCTTGGTTCAACAACTTATACCTAATTCATTAAGTTAGACAAAAAAATATAAATTAAACAATTTAAAGTAAATGCGTAAAAGTAAAGGAGTAAGGGACAAGATACATAACTGATTTATTCTAGTTCAGAGTTATCCACTTGCTCCTACATCTAGCACCTAACACCATTTGATATTTTGTTCCACTATCAAATAGCAAATTTACAAAGTTTGATAATACAAGTTCCTTTTGTGGGGAGAGGATAACCTTCCCTTTTTTTCTTTTTCCTTAGGCTAAAGAATAACCTCACTCTCTTACAAAAAAAATTTTAATAATATTTTCCTTAGGCTCACTTTGGTGTATAAAAGAGGATCTCTAGAAATGAATACGAAAATGAGCTCTTAAAATTTCTCATATAAGAACACATTGCACAAAACTTATAAAACTTAACTTTGAAACAGAAAAACACTTGTATGAATGTTTAGAATACTTCTTGGATGATAAACATATACTAACAAGGCCTATTTATACACAAAAACTCATTTCTAGCCATTGTCTAATTGATACATAATGTTATAAAATAATAAATGTTTTTACCGTTGCAAAACTAGACATTCAACAATTAACACTTTATTTGTCAGTGAATCGGTCCATTGTCTCCATCAGTTGGTTGACCTTAGTTTGATCGATTGACCTCTCTTTGGTTAGTAAATAGGTGGTCCAATCAACTCCAAATCAATTCAAATTTAATCCAATTTAATTCGAAACTTAATTAAACACATTCCAATACATACCGATCAATACCAAACATATTTTATACAACTAGATTTATCCAAATTGCCAAATTTCCTTAACACTAACACTTTCATCTTTTTATCTTATAATATTAATAACTCTTAAAGTATAAATATTTTAGGCATGATTTAGAGCGTGTTTTAATTGATTTTAAGGGTGATTGCATGTGATTTATGCATATATTGAGTTAAAACTTTCAAATGTGATGTTGTTCAATGATTTCTATGTTTACATTCATTTTTTAAGAACTTGATGGAATTTAAACATAATTATAGAGCTGGAAGAGGTGTGGAACCACATTGGAGGCTTAGACCATCATGTAAGTGAGTTCCACACCAAAATTCATGATTATTTGATAAACTATGAGGAGTGTAAGGAAAGACCAAGACAAGCTCAGTTAAGCTCTAAACTTTGCGTTACTAACTTTGGAAAGAAATTATATGCACTTATAGAGCTTAAAATGCTATGAAATTTTACAAGGTGTTAGAATAATGAGTCAAGAAGCTACATACCAAATTTGATGGAAATTGGATGAATAATGGAGAATCTATTAGGAAAAAATCAAGTAGTGGTGCAAGCTATTATCATCATGGGCATTATCACGCCCATAATGATGCACATGATTTTAAGTCAGTGGTTTTAGGCTTTTGAGTGTTTTGGGATGGCTATACAAGACATCTATTTAGCCATCATATGGAGTGAAGGATTAAAGGTCACTCTATGGAGTTTTTAATCAAGTTTTGAAGGAAGAGAAGGTATCTAAAGGCAAGAAATCAAGGCTCAAGGGAGGATTTCATCATACATCATCAAGATTTCAAGGATTAAAGTAGCTTTATCATGGGTTTTCTTATTTCCTTTGTCTTTATGATAGTTTATATAATTGAAACTATGTTTAGGAGCTAAAATCTTTATAGGATTTAGGTTTTTATGAATTCTAGCATGTAGTATTCTTGTTTAATCTTGTTTTAACTCTTAAGTTTCAGCTTTTTGAATTAGATTTGTTCATGAATGTTTAATTCCTTAGGAATTGAGTGTTTTGTGAAAGTAAACATTTGTTCGAAGCTTTGATTGTGTGTATGATTGAGATTATTAAATTTCTTACATGTATTAGATCATTCCATGAATAAAACATCTTACATGGGGAGCTAGAGATAGTCCTATATGAGAGATCTGAGTTAGGTATGAATCTAGTAAAAAAAATAGGTTTCAAATAACATATTAATGAAATCAATTCGATAGAACGAGATAGAGAGAACTTTTGTCTAGTTTAATTGAATTAGATATGAGTTACATTACTTGAAAAAGAGTGTAATGTATATTAGGGAATCTACGGTTTAACAAATCTAGAATTTTAGTTAAACAAAGGTAAATAATTGAATACATACACATCCTAGAGGAATTAATTATCTGAATCCTACCTTTATCATTAATCATTTTATCCGTACAAGTTTTTCTAGGAATTTAGTTCAATTGTTTGTTTCTTTTTAACATTAAACTAACCAACCAATCAATATTTATCTTTTTAATAGCTAGCTAGATTTAAATAGGATTTCATTAGCAATAGTAGTCCTTTGTGGTTCTACACCTAGACTCATCCTAGCTATATTATATTTGATAGGTGCACTTGCCTCTTTTGTATGTTGTGATATTGTTAGTGTGTTCTTGGTTAATTTTCTTTTAAAACTTAGGTATTCCCAATAACACCATCAAGTTTTTCGAGTCATTAACAGGACTGCACCTTGCCAAGAGTTTTTCTATTCTTTTTTAGGTAATTTTATTAACATTATTTCAGTTTTAGTTGGTTTTTCATGTCTGTTTTTAACATTCTACATTTTAGTCTTTATTTTATTAGTTTTCGTATCTCTAACTTTGTGTTTATTTCTTTAATTTTTAGATTATGTACCTTTGTATATGAGATTCTGAAGTTGAACGGACGTTTCGGAGAGGATTAAAAGATAAGAAGTTGGAAGCTAGCCCCAAAGTAAAGATCTTAGAGCCATAATTTATCAATATGGAGCGAGGGTTAGGACCAAGGATTTAACTCACAACGGTGACCACTCAAGTCCCTCTTCACAAGGAATGGAATCAAGTATCCAAAGACCTAGGGTTGAAAGTATGAGCTTCAAGATAAAACCTCAGATGATATAAATGCTCCAGAATTGTGTACAATTTGATGGACTTCCATATGAAGATTCAAATGCTCAACATCACTAATTTCTTGGAGATTTGCGACACTTTCAAGCTAAAATAAGTGTTATAAAAGGCAACCAGATTAAGACTATTCCTATTCTCCTTGCATAGTAGAGGCAAGTCATGGCTAAATTTAAATCCATAGGGTTTCAACACATACCGGAACCAACAAGCTAAGAAAATTTTAAATAGGTATTTTCCTCCTTTTAGAGTTACTAAATTAATTTTAAAAAAATTGTTTCTTTTTAGAAGTGGGAGTAGGAAAACCTGGCTTATGAGCATTGGAAGGACATGCTCAGAAGATGCCCACATCATGGCTTCAATTGGGGCATGCTAATGAAAACTTTCCATAAAGGCTTGGGATTTGTCACTAAGCAACTAATTGATGCATCATCTGGTGGAACAAAAAACTCTAAGACTCCAAAGAAATTATAAGAGCTGATTGAGAACATTGCAATGGATCCTTATTAATGGGGAAGTGTAAGGCAAAAGCAAAAGTCAAGCGGGGGAGAACATAATGTAGATGTAGTATGTTCATTGGAGGCGAAGGTGGAAGCTTTTGAGAGAAAGTTAGGAAACATCACAGCTGCATCATCTACAGCACAAGTTATGGCTTGTGATTTCTGTAGAGGTGGACACCCTAAACCATGAATGCCAGTCGACATGTGTCAGGGTATAAGCTGAGCAAGTAGATTATGTAGTAAATCATCAAAGAAATCCTTATAGTAACTCATTTAATCTTAGATGGTGTAATCACTCAAACTTCTCATGAAGAGCACAAGTTCAGCAAGGCCAAAATCATATGTCTAGCTTCCAATCTCAAGGTCAATAAAGTAAACAGCCTATTTTGGAGGAAGTATTGGCCAAATGCATTGTGACCTATGATCCTTAGTTTCTAAATATTAAGGCACCATTCAAGAATTTGGAGAATCAAATAGGACACTTTACCAAAATTGTTTCTAAGAGGCCTCTAAGTGCGTTTCCAGGCACCACTGAGAAAAACCCCAAAGAGAAAATAGATATAGTATTCTCAAGAGTGAAGGAGGAAACAGTAGAGCTACCAGAAGATAAGAAAAACATTGAAGAAGAGGAAGAAACTATAGAACTACCAAAAGCTGGGCAAAACCACGAAGAAGAGGAAGAAATCAAGGAAGAAGTTGATAGAGATGATAAACCACAAAGAATGAATCCTGATAAGGCCATCACTGAACATTCGAAGGAGAACATAGGTATGTATTTAGACTTTGATAAGTGATTAATAACTAATACTCCTTTGGTCAAATCTCTTTTATAGGAACCCAAGAATGAAAATTTCGTGTATGCTATGCTTAAAGATAAAAAGAAGAAAAAGAGTTCTAGACAAAAGATGAATGAAGAATGTGAATCCATCTTTATGGACAAGTTTCCTAAAAAAACTCAAGGATCTAGGGAGTTTCTCAATCCCTTGTATCGTTGGTAACTTGTATTTTCATGATGCATTAACTGATTTAGGGGCCAAAATAAATTTAATGTCTGACATTTTTTCATGGATTAGGCCTGAGGATCACTAAACTTATTAGGATAAGCATACAACTATCGGATATTTCAAAAAAATATCTTAGGAAAATTGTTGAAGATGTGCTAGTAAAAGTCGATATGTTCATATTTCCTGTTTATTTTGTGATCCTAGATGTAGAGGATGAAGATGAAACTCCTTTAATTTTAGGAAGGCTATTTCTAGCTACTTCTAAGACAATGATTG
This sequence comes from Pinacopodium congolense, assembly GCA_028565735.1. Classification (NCBI taxonomy): domain Eukaryota; kingdom Viridiplantae; phylum Streptophyta; class Magnoliopsida; order Malpighiales; family Erythroxylaceae; genus Pinacopodium; species Pinacopodium congolense. The sequence goes on along the minus strand of JAOXYD010049228.1, from coordinate 8,598 downwards.
ATGTCCTAGAAAGGCTATTAACTCTTAGGATCACAGATAAAGTAATCACTCCCTCTAATTCTGAAACTATCGCACCATTTTTAACTAAAGCAACCCATTCTTCATCTCATGGTGCAACTCTTAATAGAACTTAAGGTACTTTGCAAAAGACCATAAATGGCGTGCTTCTAGAGTGCAATCTCTGAGTGGATTAAAATTCAGAGATAATAACTCTTTAATTACATGAATTAGATGAATGGAAAAAGGGCAATGAAGAAGGCTTAAGGGGCTTAAAGGATAAGAAGAAGAAGCAACCTCGAAAAAGGAAAAATAACAAGATTTAACAAAACATAAGGTCTTCGAGCTAACAACATTAAACAAGCACTTTTTAGGAGGCAACCCACTTAATTCTATGTCCTTTTTTTTCATTTTCGTAATAGTGTAAGATACGTTTCTTTTCGTTTAATTTATTCATTTGCATTGTCTTCCGTTATTATTTGTTTTGCATGTTTTAAATGTTAAGGCCATATTATTTTTTGAGTATCCTTAAGAATCTTAAATAGGTTTAGATGTTTAATTTTGAATGAAATAAAATAAAATTTTGGATAGTGCAAATCACGAGCAGCATCAGAATGATAGGGTTAGGTCTTAGGTTAAAAACACTCACCCGACCCCCTTTTACTCATTCTTTTACTCCCCTCTCTCCCATCTCTCATCTCCTACTTTTCCAATCTTCTTAAACACCCTAACCAACACTTTTATTCAAGTTTGAGCAATCATTCTCACATCTTCATCAAGGTATGTTCTACACATTTGATTCTTATTTAAACTTTTTGTTTTTTATCTTTATTTAATGATTTCCTCATGAATAAAGTATTAAAAGCTTAATTGTTAGTCACATTCATCATTCATATGCTTCTTTATTGTGTTAAAATATTATCTATCATGAAAACCCATTTCTCTATACTGTTCAACCCTTAATTTGGAGATATGGGTATGTCTCTCGTTAGATAATGATGGGCTATGGAATTCAACCCTTGTTTTAACTTTGTGTTGGTCATTTTGGCAAATTGAATGCTTATCCACAATGTTATGAATGATTCGATGTACTGAGGGAGATTATTTTATGAGTAACATGCTTGTTTTGGAGTTAAATGCCTAAAGGGCTAATGGAGGACAAGAAAAGGATATGCATGAGTTTGATGTGTCTTTGAGTGATGGATGAAAGAAATATTCCTATGAGTTGAATTTAGTACTTTTACATATGGAATTGATGCTTTAATCTTGATTTATTTCATGTTTTCCTTTCCATTTCACATTATTCTTTTCATTAAAACTAAAAAGGCAATGTTGTTTAAAGATGCACACCAGGTATTTGATATTTTGTTTAACCCATTACCTCTTCTTGTGTAAACTTGTGATCCCTATATCATTATGAGCGTTCACTTGCATTACAGCATAGGTTACATCTTATTGAAATTAACAAAGCAAGATATGTCTTTCTCACAACTCTCATTTTGGTTTTGTAAGCACCATGAATAGATAAAAAGAGAGGACTAAAAAGCCTCACCATGATAGGCCCATCATGTCTAGCCTTCCACCTTTGTTTTCCACCTACGAGCTCACACTTAAGTATAACACCTTATGTAGTCTACAAATTGACCCAACTATATATTTGAAATTTAATGACTTTGAAAGTATGGGTATAGTAGTCTCTATTAGTTATTATCTTAAGGAAGGTGGATAGGAAAACTTTGCCACGAATTCTTAGCCACCTTCAGTTTTTTAAATACATGGTCACCTTCACGCAAGGTGATGTGCTTTAATTCTAACTAGGTGGAATCCACTTCTCACTATCCTTTGCAAAATTCAGTGAAGCAATAGGAGCGAGATCCAGGAGTTTCAAAGATAACTCTACAACAAAGTAGGAATGACTGAAATTCTTAACTCCAACTAAGGCATTTAAGGTTTGGACTGAAATTAGGGATGGATTATATAAAGCTGGAGCAACAAAGAGTACCAAAATCAGATCTCAAGCACTTTAAGTCCTCCACCACTTAATAATCAAGCACACAATGGGAGGCACTAATGACAATGTTAAAGTGGTAAAATTGAATGAATTAATTCACATGTGGTTAATCAAGCACACCATGGGAGGCGCTAATGACAATGTTGAAATGGTAAAATTGAATGAACTAATTCACATGTGGTGTATGACTAATAATCATGACTCTAACATTCTAGGTGCATTAGCTCTCCACTTTCTCCATTAAAAAAGAAAGGTTAAAGGCACATTCAATTACTCTTTATTCGTAACACATTTGGCTAAATCTTTGAGTGTGAAGTTGGACACCATAGACTTGGACACAGAGATCCTAATGGAACCCTTAGATGCCTAAGTATGGATTCGTATGGGCATGGAAAAATGAACTAGAGGAGGTATATACCTCAAGAGACCTCGTCCTCCATCTAAAGAAAGGAACATGAGTGAAGAACTAGAGGATAGTGACTCTTTAAGGATGAGGGAGCAGATAATGAAGCCGGGCCCTCTATAAGCACTACACCATCTGATGCCATGGGATTTACTTAGTTTATTGCTCAGCTAGACGTATTCAAGCTCAATATAAGAAATTATCAACCAGTTATAGACTCTATGTGGGCTGACTTACAAGCCATATGGGGACGAGGATAAAAGACTCAGTAAGAGAGATGGGAGCAATAGCAGGCATAGTGGCTGCATCATATGGAGCATATTAATCTACCATTTCCACTTCCAACTGAGGATTGACATGAGTCGTGGTCCCTAGGAGGCTTTGTTGGTTTGTCATTTTCTTTCATTTCTTTTGTTTTTATTCTTATTTTCCTTTGTTTCATATTTTTCCAATTAGTAGTTGTGTAGGATGTAGATTTATCATTCGATTATTGTTTTAATTTTTGTATTTATTTGTATCCTTATGTTAAGCCCACTTTTCGAAAAGCTTGTATTTTAGTATTGTTCTTTAGATTTTCAACCAAAAGATTGGATGATGATTCCTAAAAGCCTTCAAGCATGTGGATCCCACTATAGGCACTCATGGTCTTACATGAATTTAAACTTCATTTTCATGGAAGTCTTGCTCTCCTTTCTCCCTCTCTACTTTCTATGAACTTTAATTTTTTTGGTCCTCCAAATTGACGACAATTTGGTATAAAGGTGGTGGCATCTTAAATGTGAATTGAAATGCTTTAATTAATGATATACGTCTATAGTTGAGTTGTTATGATTCTAATTATGATGACTTAATTTTATTTCTTAAACGATTGAAATAAGGAGTTAATATATAATTGTAATTTTAATTTCATATATGTTCTTGAAGAGGGGTGGAATGAATAGCCCTTGATTGATTTTTTACCTCAATTTTTTTCTTCTTTATTTTTTTATGATTTGCATGTGATTATTGGCTCCTTTTATGTTCAATGTCCATTATCAAATATGGCTATATATGAATTATTATGTGAATTTTGAATAGGATATGTGTTGAATATATATATATATATATATAAAGAAAGTATACATGTGCTTAAATTAAATGAGCAAACCCTCACTTCGCTGGCTTCATACCAAATAAAAAGGTTAAAGTGTATGAGTGGAGCTAGTAGCCATTTGCGATTGTGATCTAGTTGAGGAATCGAGGGTGTTCTCAACAAAATGTACGCCTTTGTGTTATAAGGTTAGATGACGCTGCAAACAAGCTAATAAGGGACACCAAGTTGATAAGGTGGAACCCTAAAAATTTTCTCTATAATTTATGGATTGAGTTATACCTAATATCAAAGGTAATTTCTTTGAACAACTTTCTATGATAATCCATATGTAAGTCCATAGATACTTGAATAGTGCATGGAAGGTTGCCTTACACTAATTGTGTGAATGTGTGCATTCTAACTAAGTTTTTTTCATGAAAAGGGATGTGATTTGTGACTAAATTAGGAACATTGGTTGGTCTTTGTTTGTGTTCAATTACTTATCGACTCTTGATTAATTTTTTTTGAGCAGATGTTTAGGTTGTTACTTAAGGATAGGGAACAACTTAAGTGTGGGGTATTTGATAACTCTAAAAGTATACATATTTTAGGCATGATTTAAGGGTGATTCCGTGTGATTTATGCACATATTGAGTTAAAAACCTTCAAATATGTTATTATTTATCGATTTTTATGTTTACATTCATTTTGTAGGACTTTAATGGAAATTTAGACATACTTATGGAGGTAGAAGAGGTGTGGAACCAAATTGGAGACTTAGAGTATCATGTAAGGGAGTGCCACACTAAATTCCATGATTATTTGACAAAACATGAGGAATGCATCAAGGAAAGAACAAGATAAGCTCAGTTGAACTCCAAAATTTTCACAGCTAACTTGGGAAAGGCATTAGGTGCAATTTTTGAGCTCCAAAAGCTATGAAATTCTACAAGGTGCTATAAAAATGTGTCAAAAAGCTACATACCAAATTTCATGCCAATTGGATGAAGAATGGAGAAGATATCATGAAAACACCAAGTAATGTTGTAAGTTGTCATCATCATGGTCGTGATGATTCCCGTGATTTAAAGTTAGTGGGAAGTGATGCTACTTATGGTCAGGGCGCCTCCCCTCTCTATACATAAATATTTTTTAGGTTTTTGGGTGTTTTGGGGTGGCTGTAATAGACATCCTTTCAGCAGTCATAAGGAGCAAAGGATTTGAGGTCACTCTAGGGAGATTTTCATCAAGGTTTGAAGGAAAAGAAGGCATCCAAAGGCAAGAACTAAAGGCTCAATAGAGGATTTCATCATTCATCATTAAGATTTTAAGGATTCAAGAAGCTTCACCATGAGTTTTCTTATTTCCTTTCTCTTTATGATTATTTGTATGAATAAAACTATATTTGGAGCTAAACTCTTTATAAGATTTAGGCTTTTATGAACTCTACGATGTAATATTATTATTTAATATTGTTTTAACTCTTGAGTTTCAAAATTTTGAATTAGATTTTTTTGCAGATGTTTAATTCCTTTGGAATTGAGTTTTTTGTGAAAGTAAACATTTGTTCGAAGCTTTGTTTATGCGTATGATTGAGATTGTAAAATTTTTTATATGCATTTAATCGTTTCATGAATAAAATGTCTTGCATGGGGAAGTAGAGATAGTCCTATATGGAAGGTCTGGGTTAGGTATAAATGTAGCCAAAATAATGATTCCAAAGAACATGTTAATGCATTCAATTTGATAGAACGGGATAGGGAGAACTTTCGCCTATTTCAAATGAGTTGGATAGAAGTTATATTATTTGAAAAAGAGTGTAATATACATTAGGGAATCTACAATCTAACAAACTTGGAATTCGAGTTAAAACAAGGTAAACAATTGAGTATATACACAGGGATTAATTACCTAAATCCTACCTTCATCATTGATTATTTGTCTAAGCATTTTAGTTCAATTTGTTTCTTTTTAGCATTAAACCAACCAACCATTCATTCTTTATCTTTTGAATAGCTAGCTAGATTTAGATAGGATTTCATTAGCAATAGCAATCCTTTGTGGTTCGACACCTAGACTTATCCTAGCTATGTTACATTTGATAGGTGCACTTGCTCTTTCGTATGTTGTGATATTGTTAGTGTGTGCTTAGTTAATTTTCTTTTAAAACTTAGATATTCACAATAATGCCATTACATATACCCATCAATTTTCAATTCATACAATTTAACCAACACATATATGTATTCACATACAAAACATTCAATTATAAATCAAAAGGGATTTCTCAAACACATAAATCATACACAATACCTCTTAATTATACAATCTATATGCATTTTCCAAGTCATGTATGTGAATATATATGAAAAAGCCTTTTAAATAACCAAAACAAACTAAGTGAAAATTATAATAAAAATTACACAAATAAACTTATATCCATACTAATTCACTTCTTCAATGACTTTATTATTCATATATGATCTTCATAAACTCCAACTAATATCCAAGACTCATTAAGCAAATTTACACATACTTTGTTTAGGTCAGTACGGCACCTAAGGGGGTGAATTAGGTTTCAAAAATGATTTATCTAAATAAGCAAATCAAGATGAATAAAGATGCAGAAGCTTATATATAATTCAATAAAACAATCAATCAACACAATAAGACAAGTGCATAAAAATGGAAGAGTAAGGGATGAAGAGATGCATCGGATTTATACTAGTTCAAAGCTGTTAACTTACCCCTACGTTTAGTTCCTAATACTACTATTAAGATGATTGCACTATTTTAACAAAAGAGTAAAACTTTCAATCTTTCAATCCTTTTCAAGGCTCAAGGATAACCTTTTACTCAATTCTTTTTCTTAGGCTAAAGAATAATCTCTCAAGCTCACAGGAACAATTCTAGATGAATAACACTTCACTTAATTTCACTTGGTGTATAGAAGAGGCTCAAAAAAATGAATGCATAATTTCAAAATACCTCAGATAAACACTCCACACAAAACTCTCGAATATAACTTGATGAAAACACTATAATAATACTTTTCTAAATCATAGTTATGCACTCTCTTAATACTGCATTCCATATCATTAATAAAACACTCTATTTATACTAAAACTTAGTTAATTATCCCTTGGCCAATTGATATATTAATGTTATATTGGTTTAATAAGTTTACCATTATATAATATGTCAAATCCTGATTTTACGCTTTGTTTTCTTACCATTCGGTCAACCTATGGGCAAGGTTCAGTTGATAGATTGATCAAAAACTGACATTTGGTTTATCATTCTTTTCTATTCAGTCAACTAATCTAAATAGATCAACAAAGCCAAAATACTTCAGCCCTAAACCATTATGTTTAAACCTAAAATCCAAACAAATAAACAGGCCCAAGCTATTTTATACTTGAAGCCACTTAAGTTACTTTAAAATTTCATTTCATATTAAATTTCTAATTTAAGTAATTTATGCATTCTTATTCTATCAAATCACTCATCAAGAAGATTTTAACCCATATAGTCACATAAAACCTCTTAATTATGCACCTATATGAATTTTCTAAGATATGAATGCATGATGAGTACGTAAAAACCCCTTAAACCGCCAATGTAAAATTAAGAAAAACTTACAATAAGAGATGCATAAGAAAACCTATATATAACTAATTTTCTCCTTCAAGTTTTAAGTATTCATAGAATTTCAATTTCCACTTCAAGACTTTTTTAGCGATCATACTTGAACTTTGTTCATACCTATCTTTCAACCACTTAAAACACACGTATTAAAAATATAATTTGTTTTAATATTACCAAAATAAGGTGAAACCTCCATGGTTCAGCAATCTCTCTCTTTTTATTGATGACAAAATCAAATGATATTATAATTGCAATATCATCATTAATTGAAACAATACATAAACGTCAAACAATTGATAAGGTCCCCCTAAGTATCTCAAAATTAGAGAATAACAATTTCAAAACAATCCATCACCACATTTCTAATTTAAATCCAAAAATATAATTATTAATTCCAACTAAAACAATCCAAACTTAAAATAAGACTTTATAAATTTAAAATCAACTAGCTCCTCTTAAATTCATGCATTAAAAGAGCCCCTATATCAAACATAATTCAACTAATATTTCACAATATAATATCATATAATTCTCTCTCCCTTTTTTTTATTACCAAAAGGGTACAAAAATATGATATCTAAACATATTAAAATAATATATCTAAATGGATGAAAGCTATTAAACCATAAGAATATTATACGAAGAGAAATATAAACCAATAACCTTTGTATGAAGGAGTCAATGATATAGATAATTAGGTAATGTCATATAACAAAAATATCATAAAAATTACATTAAAAAACAACCCAAAAATAATAGATAACACTACAAGAGACCTAATGGAGGTGGAAGAGGACGTTTAGAGAGGATCTCGTGAAGTAAAGCATTTTATGTAACAGTCAAATTTTAAATTGGAGGATTAGAACCCTACAATATAGCATCGAAGTGATATTATTGAAAATTCATAAATTGCATTTCATTCATATGCATATCACATACATAACAATAGCATACACACATGAATTATGAATTAGTACATGTTGCAGAGAATGTATTACACTCAATTGACTCATTCATAATTAGTACACATTGCAAAGAATGTATATGCACTCAATTGACTTCATTCTCGGGTATACAAAGTTAAAATGATCATGATGAGAATTGTGAATTATGTATGTCTTGAATTTTGGTTTGATTGATTACAAGAAATAAATTTGGAATTAATTGATACAACTAGAAAATTAATGGTTGAAAATGTATATTTGGTCTAGGAAAAATGCTAGAAAATTAAAATGACTAAGCTTAAGTTTATGAATTAGTGACATTTGGCATTTAAAATTAAGTGACAAATGGTAAGCTAATTAGTTGACAAATGGAAGCAATGAGTGGGTGATAAATGGCCTAGCCTAATGGTGTCATTTGGCAACAAAAATGCAAGACAAATGGAGACCGTGCATAGGGACATATGGCATTGTAAGAAGGAGACACCTAGCATAGCACCTAGGTGTAACGTTTTTGCTACCAAAC
>JAOXYD010049217.1:0-13402 GCA_028565735.1 Pinacopodium congolense | reverse complement strand
TATCTTTTATTTAATATAAAAATTTATTTATAAAACTCATTTATTAAATATAAAAATTCAGTTTTTTATTTATAAATTTATAAACTATATTTAGGAATAAAAATAAAATAAACATAATTTTATTATTAGTTTCTATACCTAAAATAGAAAAATTAAAAATAGAGAACTGAATTAAAATCTCTCTTATTTAGGTCTTATTTAGTTGAATTTTTTTTATTTTTTAAATACAAAAACTTCATCTTAAAAACACATTAATACAGTATAAAAATCAAAAAATAACACAAAAATTCAAAAAATACACAAAAAAATAATAAAAAAAAATAAAAATTACAATTAAACATTCCTTAACTTTTTTAAAGGTAATAAAAACAGGTTTTTACTTTAGATAGCTATCATTACGTACGTTGTTCTCTAGAATCTCTGCACCCGTCATGACCTAGGGCACAACTATAATGTCACTTGCCATAGTAAATGCTACCTACCACCCTATCTCTCTTTTAAAATTATTTTTATTATGGCATTTGTGTGTGTGTGTGTCAAAGGTGGGAAACGAGAAAATGTGCTTGTACAAATTGAAGCAGAGTATTGAATTAGAGTTTCACAAGTGTGGCAATTCTGGGACATCATCTTGATGTCATGAAAGGAAGTTTTCGTTTTGATGCGATCCTCAAGTCTCGTATGTGAATGCTGATTCATTTCAATATGTATCTAGTCGTTTTCAAGCTTTTGAAAATTATTGTTGCATGTGCCACATTTCAATGGGTGCGAGAGTAACGGATGAGAATGCACCCAATACTACACACTTTTTTCGTGAAAAAAATATCAATTAAGACAAATTTTTTACGATACCCCAGATTTGACTGAAGGCAAATTGGATATATCATATTCGAAAATTATCAGATAAACACGAGGGTGTTGCGCAGATAGGTGAATAGATTGACTTTAAATTGTTTTTCTACTGTTTGAATCATAGTAGAAGTAGATATCTTATTCGTCGTCTAACAATGAATTAAAGAGCCATTGCCCTTTTGTCTAACAATGAATACACTTGCGGATAATAATTGCTTGCGTTACTCTCGCACCCACCGAAAATAGAGGGAAAAAAAAAGTTATTTTGGGTTTATAAGTTGAAATGATGAAGAAATTTGAGTTGCTTTTTATTCAGGGTTAATGGTATAAAAACTTCTTTTTTTTCTTTACATTTAATTATCATATTTTAAATATTATTAATTTATTGGAATGTAATAATTAAAATAAAAAAATTACATTGTAAGATAAATGCGATTAATATTTTTATTTATTTAATATAGGATAACAAATAAGGGATTATTTGTCATATAAAACTAAGGAGGTGTTTGGTTTCACTTTTTTTTCTGATTTTCTGATTTTGTTTTAAAAAACAGAGAAATAGAAGAAAAAATATGTTTAATTGTATTCTATTTTATTTTTTTGTTTTTAAAATCAGAAAAATCAAAAAACAGAAAAATAAGAAAATATGTTTTCTCTGACTTGAAAATAGAATTTATAAACAAATTTTCTTCATTGAATAATTAATATAATCCATTGACCAATAATATATTTTAAAGATATATAAGAATATTTTGGTTTAAAAATTTAAATTTATTTCATATTTTATTATTAATATTAAATTATTTTTATCATAAATCTTAATTAAGCATATTTTTGTTATTAGTTTTTTATTATAAATGTCAACCAAACACGATTTTTTGTTTTTCTTTATAAAAAATAGAACTACAAAAATAAGAAATAAGAACACAAAATAACAACAAAAAAAAAGTGATACCAAGACGTCCCTAATTTATTGATGACAAAATAAATTCAAATTCTTAACCTAACATGCTTCTATATGTTTTATAAATATATATGATTACTTAATCGATCATATCCATTATTTTAAATGAATAATATATGTCATAAATAATTTGAAAAGTAATAAAATAAAAATATTGCTCCATTTATAATTTGAATATTCAAATGAAGATTTTTTTTTTTTTGGGCGTGAATATAAGGCCTCATTGGTACAAATTTTGAACTTGGCAGGCTTGGCTCTAACGTCTGCCACCTTTGCTGCTACTATGTTTAATCTCGTACCAACCATTACATTAATCTTGGCCGTCTCTTTGGGGTACCTAATATATATATATATATATATAAGGATGCTCTTATTTCTTTTATGAAATTGTTATGGAAAAATAAACATACAATAAAGTTAGTTCAAATCTAGTCTATAATTTCATCTTGGAAGGTATAATATTTTATATAAATTAATTAATTACTTTGAGATTAGTGTTTTATTAATATAAGAAGTCATCGATATACATCGATCAGGATTTCATATTTATAATTCATTTCGCATTTCTTGTTCATCTTAAATTAGTAAAGATGACAATGAGTCAAATATTTGAGTGTCATTCGTAATTAAATAAGTAGGTTTTTACTTGAATTTATTTGTATTTTATTTATATTCGAAAAGTTGAGGTCTATCTTTTAATCAAATTTAACTTTTTACATTGATATATATCAACCAAGATTTCATATATATAATTTATTTCACATTTCTTTTTCATCTTTAGTAAAGATGACAACGGGTCAAATATTTGAGAGTCAACAGAACTTAAATAAGTAGGCTTTAACTTGAATTTGTTAGAATTTTGAGTATATTTGAAAATTTTAAGGCTTATTTTGTTATCATTTTTTTTTTTTTGCCTTGAATCTAGTTTAAACAAATTTAAAGATAAGACAATTATAGTTATTTAAATAATAAATATTAATTAATTTCAAATCAAATTAATTTGAACCAATGTCCTATTGCCACTGTTAGAAGTTAGGAACTCTATATATAACCCATAAAAATATGATTATCATATTCATTTGGAATAATTCAGTTGCAACCTAAATATTTTTTATTGCCACTGTTATAAGTTAGGAACTCTATATATAACATAACCCATAAAATTATGATTATCATATTCATTTGGAATAATTCAGTTGCAACCTAAATATTTTTTTAATCTTTTTATGAAATTAAATAAAACGTTAAACCATTTGATTCCATTATTTTTACTTTGTGGTAAATGGAGCATAATTGGTGGAGTGCTCATCGTTTTGGGACTCTCTGTGGTGCTGTGAGCCAAAAGCAAGGAGTTGACGAAGTTAAAGCAATTGCTACTACATCTACCTTCCAAAAATAGTAATAAGAGTAGTAATAGTAGCAATTGTGATGGAGAGAGTGCAAAAACAGTAGCAGTGCAGAAGCAGAAGCAGAACATGTCTAATAGGGGACAAGTTACGTTTCTTTTAAGTGTAATCATTGATGGTTATCCAATAAGAAAATATCTGAAATATATTTTATTTATTAATAAATAATTTAACACATATAAGAATATTTTAAATAATTTTTCATAAATAGCTTTTGATGACAACTATAAGAGGATTATTAAATATCTTCCATCTAAATATATGTATAATTGATGATGACCTTTTCATTCTAATTGTTCGAACACATTTGAGTTAAAATGATTTGGAATAGACCATAGCTTTTTCTTTCTAATACTGTACATAATTATATAATATATATATATATATTCCTTACACCTTATATTTTCTTTCATACATGAGGTATGTTCAACGAGTCATTATTTTTTTTCTTACTTACATATATATATACATATTTTTTTGAAATACATATATATATACATACATATTATATACATATTTATACAGATTATTGCCTCTTGGTCGGAAATTAGTCCTAAATGCATTGTCTACGTTATTTGTTGGACATCAATAGCCTATATTTCTCTTCTTCTTTTTTTGTGAGGAAATTCTCATAGTAAAAAAATAAGTGAGTCTATTTAATCTGAATATAGCCATTTTATTTATTCTTCAAATTTTAATATAAAAATGGATGGATTGAAAAAAATTTAAAACAAATTGATTTTGACAAAATTCACGTTTTCAAATATTAAGTATTAACACTTAATTTTGTTTATATTTTATTTATATATTTAGTTTGATTTAAGAACTTTTCTAATAAATTATGAGTTGGAAATGTTTTAAATTTTGAAAATGTTTAGTTGAGTTGTGGGTTGTAATTTTTTGTTGTAATTATTGTATTTTTGTATTGATTATTGTATTTTTCTTTTTCGATTTCTGTGTTGTGTGTTTTTTAATCAATTTTTATATTTAAAAAAATAGGAAATTAAAGTCAAAAACCAATGTCTAACTACCAAAACAAAAAACTAAAGCCCAACTACCAAAGCATAACATTCACGCTAGTGTTGTGCAATTAAAAAAGACAAAAATTTTGAAAGAAATAAGAAGCCTAGACAAAACAAAATAAGGGATAGATGAGTACCGAAATCTTCTTTAAAAAATAAAAACGACATTAAGGCAATATTTTTAATTCCATATCATATTGGTTGGTATTGGTCAGTACCGATCATATCGGTTAAAAAATGATACGAAATGAAAAGGTATTATATTAAATTTAAATATTAGTTGGTATCAGAAATACTATGTACCGATCAATATCGGTTAATACTAGAATTAAAATAAAAATAAAAAATTTTTAAAGAAAAAATTTATATTTTGACTTTTTAAATTAAAATTAAATTAAAATTACACAATATAATATATTTATAATTATTTTATAAATTTTATAAATTTTAAAAATTAATTTATAATTTTAAAAAATTATCTAAAATAGTAATAACAATATTCATACCATATTTAAAACTTTGCATTAAGGTAAAATTTAGTAATGCCAGTCAGTAATAGCCACTAAACCCTGAGGGTTGTACAGAGTGGTGAACAGATTGACTTTAAATTGTTTTCTAATATTTGAATTATAGTAGAATTAGATGTCTTATTCGTCTCCCAATGAACTAATTAAAGGGCTGTTGGCCCTTTTGTCTTCTTGTATGTCTACTTAATTTGTGGCAGACATATATACATGGGTTCTTCAAAATTGCTTGGTCTGTCATATCTGATCTCCAGAATGGTATCTTTGTATCATTTGATTCTTTTGAGCCATCACTTAGCTTTGTGACTATAGATTACCGAAAAACATGTAGACCCACTTACACAGATGGAAGACACGCGTACTTCATAAATTATAGTAACTAAGATTCAAAGTAGAGTTTAAAAAAGTTAAATAACTTTTTATAAGACTCCTAATATTTGTAAAAATATTTAAAAATATTCTAATTTTATATAAAAACTTAAATATAATAAAAATCTAATTTTTTATGCTTTTGGACATAATATTTTGCATTAGATTTATAGTAAGATTTTTTTTCATGTATATCAATTAAACCAACATAACTTTTTAATACTAATATTTTTAAAATACTGGGATATATCAGTTCCATAGAGTATTAGCCCACTTGGGCTCAGTTTGTGTTAAGAATTTAGGGAGGTATAGAATTCATAGTATTTGTGGTAGTATAAAACTCATATGAATAAGATAGGAAAAAAAAAGAAAGCAATGACCATAAATAATTTTTTTCATTAACAAAGTGAATTGACGTGCCTTTAAATAGATTTTAGAATACTAATAAATTCAAATAAACTAAATTTAAAATATATGATACTAAATAATTTAAATTAAAATAGAATATTTAGAAAATCTAAAAACTAACAAATAGTTAACTAAATATTTAGTCAAAAGTCATATCAATTTTGAATTATTATCAACACTCACTCTTAATTTAAAATTTTTTTAAAAAATCAAATTTTAGGAACACTTCTCTCTATATCTTCAAATTTGTAAAGCACTTCTCTTCATCATGGGATGCACTTCTCGTCATCATCCATATTTATTGATACATTTCTCACTAACTTTCAATTATTAGAGCATTTCTCTAAAAAAAAAAAATCTTTTTAGCACATTTCTCACCAATTTTGTTGATGCACTTTCTTATCAACCTTGTTGATGTAATTTCTCAACAACCTTCCATTGTTGAAGTAATTCCCTTCTTTAATTATCTCTTTATCTTTCATTTTGACAAATCAAACTTACTCACAGGTCCTTGGAAATCGACGAAGGCTCTAATACCATGTTAAGAATTTGGGGAGGTATAGAATTCATAGTATTTGTGGTAGTGTAAAACCCATATAAATAATTTTTTCCATTAATTAAGTGAATTGACGTGCCTTTAAATAGGCTTTATAATACTAATAAATCCAAACAAACTAGATCTAAAATATATAATACTAAATAATCTAAATCAAAACAAAATATTTAGAAAATCTAAAAACTAACAAATAACTAACTAAATATTTAGTCAAAGGTCATATCAAATTTGAATTATTTTCAGCAGTTTACAGATACTCCATTCCACAATCCTAGCTCTCTTGAGAAAGTAAGTGCATATATTAAGCTTTACAGAGATCCTGCTACAACAATCATTATTCCAAAGCAGTGAATATTACATGATTTTTGTAAAAAGATCTTTCAGTATTATCAAGATCATCTAAGCCAGATAAATGCTAACGAGTTCAATTCCTTAGCAGATTAGTAACAGATGTATTTGGTGGTTTATAACAGAATAGTAAGTAATAGGAACTAGATGAAAAAGAATATAATGTTCTTTTACCATTGAACCTAAACAAAATTTTTGATAAAAATAGTATAAGTCAAACTTAATTTGTTCATCTTTAAATTTTATTAATATGGTTAGATCTTATATAAGCATACAATAACATAATTGGAAACTACTAGAAGAAAAGTTAGAGGAAAGACAACAATGCTTTAAGAGGAGGTCTAGCAGGCCAAGAGACATCGGCCTTCTACATTAGCCTAATGGATCTTGCCTTTTATTTAACTGTCATAGTGAACCTAACGAAGGCTTAAGTGAAAGCCTAAATTTACTTTTTACATCCCAAGGAATCAAAGACCCAATGAGCTTGAATATAAAAAGCATGAAGATTTTGGAAGAAAAAAGTAAGCCATTTAGATGAAGTCTTTTGTCATCTTTAGTTTAAAGTGATGGAGGAAACCCTAGTAGCTGGTGCTGACGCCATAACTGCAGCTTTCTGCTTCCCTATCTTTGACCTTTTTCTTTTGTCATCTCCAACCCCATATGTTTCAATAATTTTAATTTTCGAACTAGAAACCTAACAAAACTAGGAAAAGAAAAGTTTTCTAAAAGGTCACACCATAGATCATATATAGACACCGCCTCACTGGAGAGCCGACTCAATGTTCTAGTTCTTCGAAGATCTAAGATCTATGTAAAAGAGAAAGCTTAAAAGAAAAAAAAAAGAAAAGGACAAAGAACGAATCATTGACTTTGATAAGAAAACGCATGTTTATGGGTCTCCATACTCTGTGTCACGCAATGAAAGTTCATCCAACCGAAGAGACTATATTGACCGTTTGACTCCAAAATTCTTTAGAAGATTCTCCACAAGTCTAAAGTGAGTGGAAGACTTTAGATAGTATAATTAACTCCTTGATTAGTGGAGTAATTAGTGGGATATTTGTATAGATAATTCTAAAAACTCATTGTAAGCCATCGAATTATATTGATTCTAACCGGTCCATTGAGGGTTAGAGGATTATAAATAGATTAGGAGTTTCACTTGTATAGCCATTCCATTCTTTTGAAATTTTCTTGAGTAATAAGAGTATCCTCCATATTCTATAAAGCTTTTGTGTTCTTTCTATCTTTCATATTTCAAGTCGCTTCTTACTCTTAAGAAGTACTTGTGAAAAGGCTAAACTAGCATTCTAGTTAAGCAAGGTGTTCCTAAGTCGAAGAGTTTGCTAGTGCTACACGGTTTGCAAGATCATAAAGTTCGAACCCGTAACGGTTAGTATTAGAGCCAAAGTTTCAATCAAGTTAGCGACAAAGTCAAGGTTACAACCTAGTTAATGGTCAAGCGAAGTTTTGAATAAGTGCTTTGCTTGTGATTTATATTTTGCTTGAAAGATGACCAGTGCAGGAAATAATGAAGCTACCCAAGTTGAGGGAACTTCCAAGTAATCCACTCGAGGGAGATCCAAATTAAAGGAATTTTTGGACGACATGAATGATAGGCTAATAAGAGTGGAACTTATTGTAGTCGAGGGATAAGAGAAGTTTAAGGAGCATAAACACCTTATCGAGGAGCTCAAGAATGAAAGAGAAGAGTTCCATAGAGAGATGCAAGGTGCCTTGAACGAAGTTCTCTCAAGATTTCTAGAACAAGTGAAGGCTTTGAAACGAGCCTTCCAATTTGAGATTACGGTGATAAAGGAAGAGCTCGAGAAAGTTTCCGATGAATTGAAGGAAACTAAGGATGAGCTAACCCTTTACAAGAAGGCAGTTGCTTAAAGAGAAATCATTGTCATTTCGATGGTAGTCATAATCGTTTGAGAATAGACATTCCCAAGCTTAAGATATTCAAAGAATCAAAAAGTGCGAAGGAGGTGGACAATCTTCTGCGGAACTTGGAGTAATATTTCAAGGCACTAGGTATTGTAAATGACACCAATAAGATCAATAATTTCAATCTCTAACCTTAAAGACATTGCAATAGTATGGTGGAGAAGAAGATATGGGGACATCGAGAAGGAGACATACAATATTAACATATGGGCTGAACTCAAGAGAGAACTTAAGAGGCAATTCTACTTGGAAAATGCCAAAGCGGAGGCAAGAACTAAGTTAAGACGTCTCTATTAAGAAGGAAGCAATAGGACTATGTAGTGGAGTTCTCCGAAGTACTCTTAGAGATCTCATACTACCCCGACAAGGAGGCACTTTTTGCATTCAAGGATGATCTCCAAATTTGGGTTAAGATGGAAATTTATCGTCATGGAGCCTAAAATCTTGCAAGTGTTATAGCCATTGCTGAATTCCTCTTCAAATTCAAGAAGTACGCGACGAATCAGTACGCGGGTCGACCTGGGGACATCGTCCCTGACATCCTGCTGGGTCATCGGGTCGACCCTTCGGGTGCATGGGTCGACCCGACGACAGTCTCCTCTCCAAACCTCCATTTTCGACAATTTTCATGTATATTTCTTTGTGGTCTTACAATCCATGGATTGCCCATATCATTTCATTCAAAGGAGGCTCCAAAACATGCCAAAAAATAAAAGAAACAACTGACCATGGACCAAAATCACACAAAAAAACCAGTGATTCTTTATCCAAAACCATGGGAAAATACATCAAATTAACCAAGCAATCCATTCTGAACCTCAACATAGTAGTTATAATCCTTGTTTGGCAAAATTCAGTTTTTAGAAAAAAAAAACAATGAAAAACAGAACACCAAAAGCCTCAAATTGAATACATCAGCTCTGATACCATTTGTTAAACTTAATACCAGCATTAAATGCTCTCAACAACCAAGATCTATTCTAATTTATGGCATTAAAGACATACCTCCCAGGTTTGGCATAGTATTGCTCTCCATTTTTTTCTTCCCCGTAAAATAAGAACAAAGACAACAAAAGACACAGAAACAACACAGCACACACGCACAGTAGCAACACAACACAGACGCACAAGAGTTAATAGTAGTGGGCCACCTATTTTTCCAATAACCAAATATACCTTATACTTTATCCTTTTATATGGATAGGTATGCGACTATAGTTTAATGGGTCAACTATAGTTATTAGGGTACTACCATATGCCTTAATGTAAGTAACAAATATTAATCATCCCATTATGGTTACTCACATACATTATGTAATTAATTAATAGTTATGTATATGGAATTAATGTTCTGATTATATTAGTCCATATAATTTCTAACATAAAAAACTAACAGAACAAACAGGTGACCATCTTAACTCAAGGTCTCAAGTAAGTTAAACTAAGAACATGGGAAAGTAAAGAACGACATAGATTTATTACAAACCGCTATTTCAAGTGGTTTGTCAAGGAGAGGTGGCCACAATTTCTAAATTCATTGTTGTTGGAATTGGAAGATTGAGGTGAATGCAACTCCTTTGCTTTCTTCAACTCTTTGCCTTTGGCCTGCAGCACCACGTAGAGTCCCAAAACGATAAGTGCTCCACCAATTATAATGCATTTACCACAAAGTCAAAATAATTGGAATCAAATGGTTCTTCATTTTATTTAAGCACATAAACAACTGAAAAAAAATATTTACATTACAACTGAATTATTTTGAATTGCACAAGTTCAACTAACTAAAAAAAATTCTGAATTCCAAATAAATATGATATCCCTATTTTTTACGTGTTAATACATAGAGTTCCTATCATATAATGGTTGGAATAGGACATGAGTTAAGTATGTATGATTTAACTAACGATAATTATCTTATCTTTAAATTTGCTTAGACTTGTCAAGTTTTCATATATACTCAAAATTCAAATAAATTCAAGTGAAAACCTACTTATTTAACTTTGGTTGACTCTCAAATATTTGATTCATTGTCATCTTTGGTAACTTAAGATGATTAAGAAATGTGAAATAAATTATAAATATGAAATCTTGGTCTATATATATATATATATCAATGACTTCTTATATTAATAAAACAATGAATGCCATAGTAATAAATAGATAAATAAATAACTATATATATGTATATAATATCATACCTTCCAAGATGTAATTGCTTTTCAAGAAGTAATGAGGCAGCAATTGTAACCAAGAGAAGCATGAGAGGATTAAAGATGGAAACGAATAATGGTTTTGTCATTTTTACGCGCCATGTCATTAGTGCCACCGTCATCTCTAAACCCATTATTCCTTACGTTATAAGCAAAAATACGACCATGCATTAAACATTTTAATATATTTAAATATGAGAGGTATATGTGATTTTATTAAAATATATATATATATAATATCCATGTAAGAAATATTTTAGATACCTTTTCTTTTGATAGTAAAATCGTGCAATTAAATCCCTTATATAAGACACCTTATGAATTGTGAATAGGAAGGACACTTAGTTTACGACACTTACATATTTGAAGTTGTCCGACAGAAATAAGGTTATATAATCCACGTGAAAAAAAGCTTTATGCTAATGTTGGACAAAGAAGAGTATAAATTCCTTGATATTTTATTTCATAGGTAAAGATACATATATATATATATATATATATGTTATAAAGCTTTAAGATCTTGTATCTTACCAATATGAGATATGTTTTAATACTCCCCCTCAAGCTGAGCATGATATTCATACCCAGCTTGTTACAAAAGTAAACATAGAAATTTGATAATGATGCTAAAACAATTAAGAAGATAGCTAGATATAGAAACTAAGAGGACCTCCAGGAAAGAGATGAAGATCTTGAGGAATCAGAGGTATGTTGGGAAGCATACCAAAAAGAAAGTAGCGGCGGACACCGAATAGCGACACCGAATAACCTTGACAAAAGGGTGCAGTACTCTAACAAGTGGGTAGCGCATTACAGCTCAAACGGTTAAGTCAATGGCTAGAGAGCTGACAGGAAGTCAGCCTACAGCAACACGCTCTGACACGCGTCGGTAAGTTGAAGAAGTAGTGGAAACTTTGAGTGGCGTGTGATGCTCATATGCATCATTTCTGCTTATTGGAATTTGGGCATTGGTCGATTAACGGGAAGTGCTTCCTCTGGTGCCAGTGGTGAGACTGGAAGAGCAACAAAAAGTGAGTGAGCAAGAGGACCAACCTTTTTACTCTTCTGGATAGCGGGTTGGGAGATGGTCTCTTCACTGGACTAACCTAAAAAATATTTTTTCTCAATAGAACAACAAAAAATTGATATGGAGAGACTCAAAAAAAGATTTCAAACATTGCTCAACAAGGCAACCAATACTTCTAATTGGGAAACTAGAAGGCAACCAATACTTCAAATGATTATAAAGTTTATTCACTTGAACATAAATGTGACTTGAGTATTGATTAAAATCCAGTCTCATTCAAATAAGTTATGAAATGTAATAATTCTGAAAAGTGGTTCAATGCTATGAAAGAAAAGTTCAAATCAATGGATGATAACAAATTGTGGAAATTAGTTACGTTGCCAAAAGGTGCAAAGCAAGTGGGTTATAAATGGGTCTTTAAGACTAAATGTGACTCACAAGGCAACATTGAAAGGTGTAAAGTCAGACTTATTGCCCAAGGTTACACTCAAAAGGATGACATTGACTATAAAGAGATATTCTCTTAAATTTCAAAGAATGAATTTTAAGAATTGTTATGGCTTTGGTGGCTCATTATAATTTAGAACTTCACCAAATGGAAGTAAAGACCATCTTTCTAAACGATGACTTAAAAGAAGAAGTGTACATGGATCATTCGAAAGGTTTTAAGATCACAGGAAAGGACAAGTTAGTATGCAGATTAAAGAAGTTAATATATGGGCTTCAACAAGTTTCCCGACAATGGTATCTTAATTTTAATGATACCATTACGTCTTACAATTTTGTAGAAAACACCATTAATTGGTGTATCTATATGAAGATCAATGAGAGCAAGTTCATTATATTAATCCTTTATGTTGACGATATGTTTCTTGCTGCTAATAATATGACTTTGTCACGTGATATAAAGAATTGTCTCTATAAGAATTTAGAAATAAAAGATATGGGCAAGGCATCCTATAGATCACAAAGATTGTTAAAATTTTCTCATAAAGGTTATATCGAGAAAGCATTAAAAAGATTTAAAATAGAAAAGTACTTCGCAGGGATAGTTCAAATTCTTAAAGGGGACAAATTTAGTCAAATACAATGTCTAAAAAATAATTTGGAACGTAAGGCAATGGAGTCTATTCACTATACATCAGTAGTTGGGAGTTTAATGTATGTTCAAACATACACTCAGGCAGATATCAATTTTGCTGTTGGAATGTTGAACCGATATCAAAGTAATCCTATCATGAATCACTAGAAAGTTGCAAAGAAAATACTAAGATATTTATAAGGTACAAATGATTATATGCTCACATATAGAAAGTCAAACCATTTGGAAATGATAGGTTACTCAGATTCAGGCTATGCTGGTTGTGTAGAATCACGAAAATCTACATTCGATTATATGTTCCTATTAGTTAGAGGAGTAGTTTTATGGAAAAGTGGAGAGCAGTCTGTCATTGCTAGTTCCACTATAGAATATGAATTTGTGGCAAGCTTTGAAGTCATGGTTCATGGGTTGTGGCTATGGAATTTTATCTTAGGTCTTGGCATTATCGATAGTATAGCCAGACCGTTAGGAACTTATTATGACAACTCTATAGTTGTTTTCTTCTTTAAGAATAACAAGTATTCAAATAGTGTAAAATACATAGATTTAAAGTACCTGTCTGTGAAAGAAGAAGTGCAAAAACATAAAGCCTTCCTTTTATATCTTATCTAACTCCTGTTCGTCCTTACTAATTTCAGAAGGTCCTTTCTTTTCTTCCTTATTCATG
>JAOXYD010049196.1:0-13403 GCA_028565735.1 Pinacopodium congolense | reverse complement strand
TTCCCTTTTGTTGTTTGTTGCTTTTGTTTTTCAGTTCAGATCTGCAGACTATATGTTTTAGTTGGATAGCTCCTTTTATACTGATTGTTCCTATATATGACAGTGGAGCTCTATTTTTGGCTATTTTATGGTGTTTTGGTTTCCTTTTCATCCCATTCTTCTTCATCATTAGGAGCTAATTTCCATTTACTAAAATTATTGAAACATGGGGGCCATTTGTAATTATAGTCCATTAATCAATACTATTATCTCTTATGAACATTTTTATTTTCTTTTTCCAAATCAAGAAGTTCTCTCCACTAAACATAGGGGGTACATAAGTATCTCTACCACAAAGTGTCACTATCTTTGCTCACTAATTCGTTAGAATTATACCAATATGAGATTTAGACTCTAATACCAATTGTTAGGCCTATATGGCACCTAAGAGGGGAGGGGTTAATTAGGTATTAAAAAATTCTTCTAAATTGTTAAACCTAATCTTTGACTAATTTACTTAAATGTGAAAACTAAGCAATAATTTTAATTTATCAAATTAAAAAATAACAATGAAGTAGAAAATATAAAATAAATACATAAAAATAAAAGAGAAAGGGAACAGAGACACAAATGATTTTTTTTAGTTTATAGCAGTCTACTTGTCCCTACATCTAGTCCTCAATACCATTGTTACGATTTTTGCACTATTACAACCAAAACAAATACAATATTAGTAATACAATCCTTTTTTAAGGTTTAAGAAAAACCTTTCACTCTCCCATTTAAGGCTAAGGAATAACCTATCACTCCCTTTTCTAAGGCTTAAGGATAACCTTACAACACTTTTTTTTAAGACTTAAGAATAACCTTTGTACAAAACTCATAAACTTCACCGTTCTCACAAATACATCTTACAAAATTTGTTACTCTTGACTCATTAAAGTGTATAAGGGATTAAACAAAATTTGTGAATGAAATGTAACACCAAACTGATAAATATACTCACAAACTATACCAAAAGCCTATAAATAATCTTAAGAATACTCAAACCACTTATATGAATCTTTCACTATATCTTTCATATCAAACACAAAACACAAAACACACATTTATACCTAAAAATCTCAATATTCCCATTAACTAACGTTCATATAATGTTATAAAACATTTATTATTTTTACTGTTGCAAAATTCGACCATTTCCCAACATTCCCCTCATTTTCATAACTTTTGGTCCATCGAATGCCTATGATCGATTGACTGACCATCGACTTTCCCATATTTGATTGACTGATCTTCTCCATTCGGTCATCCGAACCTATGAAGGTCAAGTTTTCTAGTTTAATCAAGCCCAATTACATCCAAACACAATCTTAATCATTTCTTAACCTAATATAACACAATTTCATTCACTTAAACAACCACAAATCATATAATGCAAGACTTAATCTCAGAAGTCATACTATTTTAACCAAGTCACCAATTCATTCATTTATACTAATTTATTAATTTATTTAACCTTAACTAACTTAATCATCACATATACTCAAGTAATACCATACAAGTGTTCATTCATCTATCAAGAGGATTTTCATATAAAACAAACACATAAAATACCTCTTGATTATATGTTTTATATGCAAATACTAAGTATGAATGCATATGCATGATTAAGCCCTTTCAACATATGGTAAGACCAAAAGAAGACTTATACAACCTCACTCATAACAACCTATTAAATTCCACTCTTGAACTTGATTTGCTATCATTAATTTTCAAGTTAATTTCCAACACTTTTCTTCCATAAACTTGATCTAAAAACCAGCTCTAAGTAAGGGCTTCACATTCATTCACTCTAATTCTTCACCATATGTTTCAGGACTTGTTTTTATCAAACCTATCTTAATAACTTAACAAACTCTATGAATACATTAGTAACAACATTTTGTCGTCATTAAAACAAAGGTGAAACCAACCCTTGGTTCAACAAATAGAATTAAGATGACAGGGATGCATTTTATGGTATTTCCTTATGAATTTCAATATCATTTCATCCTTAAGAATCCCCTTCAATCACATTATTAGAATTTTGAAAATGATTTTATACAAAATATTGTTGTGTGATGTCAATCTGTAATCATTCAGGAAGATGGGACTAATAAAAGTCTTGTTACTAGTTCTCATCATCCTCTACTTTTAAAAAAATTCAAGCACAACATTGGTAACCAAGTTGTTAATGTGTGATTAAGACTTCTAAAAGAAAAAGCCATTAAGTTTATCAGGGCCTAGAGCTTTCTTAGAGTTTATATCAAACACAACCTTCTTAACATCTTGAGCATTGAGAGATCTGACTAAAAACTGCATCACCTCCTCAGTAATTTGTCTAGAAATAAGTTATTTAAGAGTAGCTACAGAAGAAATGTTATCAGCCTTTGTACCTAAGGTTTTTAAAAATATAAATATGCTTCATGTTCTATTTCTTCTAGATTCACTACTATTCCACCATTCTACCATTCTAAAGACATAATTAGGTTGTTGTTCCTTCTTACTTTAATTGTTTTATGGAAAAATTAGTATTCTTGTTGCCATTCCGCAACCATAATACTTAGAACTTTGCATGAATAATGAATTATGTCTTGCAATTGCTTCTACATGCTGGTTAAGAGCTTCCTTTTCCTTGAGAATCCTGCTAACATTTGTTGGTGAGTTATAAAGCCCTTGTTGAGCCTACTCAAGTCCATACTTAGTAGTAGCTGTAGCCTTGTAGGTATCTTCAACAGTTTTCCTATTAAGTTCTTTAAGTTCCCTTTTGGTAAGTTCCAACTTCCTTACATAAATGTATTCTTTACACCCAATTATTGAAGTAGCTAAACCTGTGTAAATTACTTTATTATATCCCTCCATCTCTATTAGGTAATTGTTAAATCTAAATAGATGTTCCTCCTACCATTGTTGAATAAGTCTTAAATGCAAACTAGGGTATGATCAGAGAAAAGGGAATTAGAAAATTAGGCTATGCTCTCAAGGAAGTTTGATAACCATTCTCCATTGACTAAAGCTCTTTCCAGTTTCTTTTGGATATGTTGATCATTACACTGCTTATTACTCTATGTAAAAAATATCCTTCAAATCCGAGGTCCATTATTTCCAACCTGTCAAATCAATTCTTGATGTCATCCTTTATTCTTCCATCATTAATACCACCTGTTGCTTCTGATCTATATAATATGCTAAAATCATCTATCAGTAGCCATGGTCCTTGAATGGAGTTGCTAAAAGTATAAAGGTTCATTCATAGGTAATTCCTTTGGAATTCAAAATTCGATGTATAAATAAATGACATTATTGCCTTATTACTAGTTAAGGTCAAATTGACTTCTAAAATAACACTTGATCTGTAGCCTAGATGAGTCTTACCTTCAATTTTCTATTATCCACAACCCCTACAATCTGTCTATGGTGATAGTATTAATGATTGGTAATAAAATCCCATGAATTTCATGACATTTTAAATGAATTACACCATCCCAATGAGATTTTAGTCCCTATTAAACCTATAATTTTAGGTTTTTTTTGTCTTAAATAAACTATTTAAGTAGTTATTGATTTTTTAGACAGTTAATACCCTTAAAATTTTGTGTAATTATTTACATATATTAGTTAAGCAAGTTTTTTATCCTTTAGTTCTATTCCTCCTAGATTTTTTACTCATTATGGTCCTAAATTATTCCTCTATTTAATCTGATTTTTGCAGCTTTTGCCTTCATCCATACTTTCTTCTTCCATGACAATGGCCTTCTCTCCATGATGGATTTGACTCATAGATTCAGGTGAGTTTTCTCATGTTGTTTACATACCACAAAGTGGCAACTATTAGCTCTGTGTATGCTTATATATGATTCATTATTATTTTGCATTTGACTGGTATTGATTCCCCTATTATTGCTTGAATCCTTTCCCCTAGTTTTATCCATAGGTACTTGGTTATCAACTGAATAGGGGCTTACCATTGAAATTGGATTAGATTTTCACTCAATAATCTGTCTCCTATTTGTCTCATTCTCTCTATTTCCAAGTTTGTTTCCATGATTGTTGCTTGGGAAATTTATTGCATAGTCGAAGCCAGTTAGCCTTGAATGATATTTATCTCCTATACTTCAACCACTATAGGGTTGGCATATCTTTTAAAGTTCTTAGTATCAACCAAATTAGTTACCTGTATAGTTTAGTTCGCCATACTATGTAATTTTTCTTGTATGTAGTCCTTGTATCTCGTTAGTTCCTTATAGTTACCTCTTAGGAATCTTTTTCCAATTTCCTTCCACTCCTTCTTTTACTAGGTAACAAGTATCTATTGATATGAGAATTTGATAAATTCCTCAAATATTTCATTATTTTCTCCTGGTCTTAACAGAGGTATAATGTCCATGAGGGACTTATCATATTCAACTATGATGCATAGCCTAGTATAAGAGCAAAATTTTTATCCATGCATATAAGCTTGTCGATATAACTTGCTAAGTGACTTAACCCTAATTTTGACCAATATTCTAATGGCATTTTGTGGAAATTCACTCATAAGGGGACTTGTTCATATTTCACCTTTTCCAATAATGTTCATGGTTTCCAAGATTAGAGAAATATAGGAAAAGTCTTTCTATTCCAAGGTCTGTCTTTTAGGATCTATTTAGCTCTTATTTTTATGGCGAACTTGAATAAGATTAGATCTTCCTCATTTAGGAAAACCTCAACCAAGCCCTTAGATGTCCATAACTTATGAGCCTATGCATGTAACACTAGAAAGGGGGGTCTTTTGTCTTAGAAAAAACTCACCAAAGTTGAGTTCTAGATTTTTCCCCTTCTTTTAATATTTTAAGTGATGAGGCTACTAGTTTTTTTACTATAGATTATATCTGAAGGGCAGAACACAAGTGAGTCATTTGAGTTTTCTCATAAGACCTGCTTTTAGGTCATGCACAGCTTAGCAATCTTCGGATTAGGTTAAAGTGCAATGTGGATTTTCGTAGAAGAAGGGGATAGTAGTGGAAATTCACCTGTTGTATTCAATCTAGTAGGAAATTTGAGATCATTTTGGCAAGTCAACAAAGGTCAAGGTAAGTAAGTTTGAAAGATTAATGCTGAAATGATAATAGGTATGAGGCATAATATACTTTATTAAAAAATTTTACAAGCACACTTGAATTCTAGATAAGGAAGAGATGAAAAAAAAAACAAGATATGGAGAAAGCATAACAAAGGGTGACAGTTGGAACATGAAAACATATACTAGGGCAATTGAAGAGTATCAATTGATGAAGAGAGACCCACAGCTTTAGTGATAAAATTGAATTCCATGGGAAGAATATCGTTTCTTTCTCATGAGGATGACTCTTTCAATTCCTCAATGTCACTGAAACAAAAACAAGTTTGGTGTACACATTCTTATTCAACATAATTTTAATTATTATTATTATTTAAAATTTTTATATTTAATTTAATTTAATTATAGATAATAATTGTATAATAGTATATATTAGTATTTTATTTTTATTTAAATGATGTATTTTTATTTTTATAATATTTTTAATTCTTTTTACATATTTTTTTTGTTATATGCTTATGATAGTTTAACAAAATTTTAATATATTGCTAGTAAATTATGACATATGATGAATTAGTGCAATGAGATTCAAGAGTTACAACGTCGTTTCCTAATTCAGTGGTAAATGGAAATGATCTTTCTAACAATAGTTATTTGGCTATTTCTCTCCATTTTCTATTTTTCTCTCTGTGTCTCTCTTTTAACTTCAATTTAACCCCGATTTTTAATTCCAATTGCCTATAATTTCACAGGGCTTATGTTTTCAATTTGAAATAATATCCAACATAATCTGACAAACGCCTCGCAAATGAACTAAGATTTCCATTTCATCATACTTTCTTCATGAATTCAATCTTACTAAATTTTGTGTCATTCTTCACTCCTTGTAATGTGTGAACTTTTATGTTTTCTTAATTTGCAAATCTTGATGTTCTTTTTTATCTTTCTCTTATGTAGATTGGGTTAAAATATTAATTAGGGTTATGGGAGTTTTTTATTTCAGAATTAGGGTTTTAGAGTGTGTTGTATCTATTTTTTTAGAAAAAAATGGGGCGGTAAGGAAAGTGATGACATTGGTAGGGATTTAAACTTTATAATGAAGATTTTATATCTTATGAAGACATGCTCTCTTCTTATTCCTTGTTCCACATGACTTAAATGACGTGTGATCCTATCAATATTGGTGTATTTAAGTAATTTTCTGTATTTGTTTGATCTTATTAGGCATCTGTTAAAATTTTGGAAATATATGTTCAAAGAAAATGAAGAGAATAAAATTGCTGAACAATCCAAATCTTGATTACTAGATCCAATGCTAAATTTCATTTTTTATTTCTCAAATTTTACCTGAATTAATTTTTAATACAGATTCTTCATGAAAACTATAAGTTGCATGAATTGTTTAAAAAAACTCATATAATTATCTTTGTATAGCTTTATGACTTTACTTCAAATGCGTTTTTTGTGGATTTACCATTCTCTTTCAATTCATAGATGATTTATATGTTTGATTTAATGGTCTTTTCTTATTTTCACAATTCCTTGTTATTGGGGGATTATTTCTAAAAGGTCAGGAAGTTCACAAAGTTACCTCTTGTATAACTTTTAAAAATGATTGAGTAAGCAGTTGGTGATCCTCAAGTTATAATCAAACACAATTCTTTGTGTTTGAAAATTTTATAACTAAAGGGTAGTGAAGTTCTAAGTCTCAATAATGATAATTGAAAATTTTCACTTAAACTAGTCCTGTTGAGATTCTTCACTAGGCCTGAATCTTGAACCTAAAAAGAAGATTGAATATGTCTACCTAGTGAAAAATTTCTTAAAATATCTATGTTTGCAAAACCATCAATTAAGTTTTTACAATTTAAAAAATATTAAATAGATTCCTTAGGTTTAAAATTGATTTTATTTGTTAGTCCTCCATTAATTTTATCTTACGTGAACAAACAGAGTACCATTTAGATGGACATATGACGTCCAGATGACATGCCACATGTCCTTAAAAAATTTCACAACAATTTACCAAAAACTACGCTATTTTGGGCCCCAAATTGGTGTTAGTTTCTATCTTAAAAGCTATGCCCCGCTCCAAAAAAAAAAAAAAGAAATGATGTCATTTTGCTTGAAGCAAAATGATGTCTTTTCAAGTTGTCATTCAATTGAACATCTCCCCTAGTCATTGCATCTTTTCATTTCTTTCCTTTTTTCGTGTTTTTTCTATCACCTCACAATTTCTACTTCTTTTGCCCTATTCAATGTCGCCATCGATTTTCCTTCTTCATCTTGTGACAATCTCTTTCTTTTCCTTTATTGGTATTGCCTAGGTTTTTCTTTCAATCAGCTTTTTTTTTATGTTTTGTATTTTTCATTTGAGTTTAGGTCAGTGTTTTCAATTGATTTTAATCGATTTTTATGTACAAATTACTGCTACCTATTACACGTATGATCCTCTATTTTTGTCTCCTTTAACATCAATATTTGACTCAAAAAGTGGCTCTTTCTTCTTTATTTTTCTATTATGTACAGTAAATCTTTCAATTCTTATTTAGACTTTTGTTTTTGTTTATGTTCCATTAATAAATAAATAAGTTCAATACACCATTAGACCACTTAAGCTTTTTTTTTTCTTTTCCATTATCCCTGCTTTTTTTTTTCATGTATGGGCACAAAAATTATTTGGACCACTTTTGCTTTTATTTTTGTTTATATCCTACTAATAAGTAATTAAGTTCAACATACCATTGGACCACGTTAGCTTATCTTTTATTTTGCATTTTCCCTGTATAACATTAGTCATGAACTTGTTCTATTCCATTTTCCGTGTATATTGCTGGTCATCAACTTGTTCTATTTAACGAGGCAAAGTGTCATTGCTATAGTGGAAAGTCTTTCTAGAAGATTGGAAAAGCTAAGTCTTTATACTGAAAGTGTCATTATGTATAAGCTTATCAATATGAGGATATAATATCATTGGAGTGTATCATTTCTTTATAAATATTGTTTAGTAGCATGTGTTTGTATTTACTTTGTGTTTATGTTACAAGTTGAAGAATTATAATTAATGGCAAGACATGCTGATCCAAGAATTAGATTTGACTGTTGGTATGGAGATGTTTTTAAATATGATCCAATAATGAGTCATACAGGCAAGGAAAAAGATAGTTTTTGTATTAAAATGGAAAAGATAACGTTGATAGAGTTCATGTTGAATGTAAAAAGTATAGGTTATAGGCAGCCATAGGATTTGATATACAAATTCTCAAATGAATCATTTGAAGAAGGGTTAAGACCATTTAGGAATGATGATGGTATTTGGAAATTGATTTGTTTCATTATGGAAAAATAACAAAAAATAGTTGAAGTTTACCTTGACAAAGAGAAGTATCATAAGTTTGTGTAATATTAATAACTGTTTAGTTAATATTCTTGTTAAAGTGATTAAAGACTCAGATAATGCAACATTTAATGATAAAGATTCATCTGAAGTTAGCGATTTGGCATACTCTATTGAGGAGGTGGCAAACGATCTTTTCCATTGTCTAAATGAACATGTTACATTGGTTGATTTAAGTAACCATGAATTGGAAGTTGGTGATGACAACATAGGAAGCTTGCATGGAAGTTTAGATAATGAGAGGAAGAAGCACAAATACCCTTATTTTACATCAATTAATGCTGAATCTATCTAAAGAAGGGAATGATTTTTGGTTTAGTTACTGCATTCAAAATAGCATTGAAAGATTATTCCATATAAAGAGTTTTGATTATATATACAGACGTGTATATATATATATATAAAGAACGACAAATTGAGGGTGACTGTGGAGTGCAAAAAGACATGCAGATGGAGAATCTATGCAAGAAAACATAAAATGGAGAAGCATTTCAAATCAAAACATTATAAGATATGCAAAGATATGGTAGAGTGCCCAATATTAATAAACTAGATTATAAATCAATTATGAGGCTTTATATATCATACTTTAGACATAGTCCAAGTTGGGATATTGATAGATTAAAAGATGAAATATTGAGAGATCATCAATAAAACATTTCTAATATTAAAGTATATAGATCCAAGATATAGGCTTTAAAGTTGGTGCTTAGAGAAGAAGGATCACAATATGATAAGTTAAGGGTATATTTTTTAACTCTTACAGAAACATATTAGAGGGAGTTTGATATACATAAGAGATCTAGATAGTATTTTCAATTTGTGCCATATCTGTATATAACAGGTGAAAGATGGATTTGTCAACACTTATAGGCCCATCATATGCATCAATGGTTGTCACTTAACAACTCAATACGATGGTCAAATGTTGACGATAATTAATAGGGACTTAAATGATAGTATCTACCCATTAGCATAGGTAGTGGTGAGAATGGAAACAAAGAGTTGTAGTTTCTTGACAGGTTACTAGATAATATAAGAGTAATTCATGGGTTTTTTTTTAGTGATAGATAGAAGATAAACTAGTATTTATTACTAAAATGTTTGTTTTCTAAACTTAATAATGTTATTAACTTATTAATTTTTAAAATATAGATAGGGTTTGGAGCAATGTGATCACTAATATTACTTTAAACATTTATGGGATAATTAAAAAAAGTAGTTTAAGGTGTTTGTTTTTATTAAGGATCAAGTATTCCATACCACTTCTAACTATACAAGGTAAGGATTTGAACGAGAGATGGCAAAGCTTGAAAGTATATATAAACAAGCATAGGACTAATTGGATAAAATTCCAAAGACAAGGTGGTGTTAACATGTCTTCGACAACAGATGTAAGAGTGATCTTCTATCAAACAATATAGCTGAGTGTCTTAATGTTTTTCTAAGAGATGTTAAGGATAAAAACCACATTATCTTTCTTAGAGGTTATCAGAAGGGCAATAATGAAGAGATTCTGTATTAAGAAAGAAGAGATTGGAGATTATAATGGTGCTATATGTCCTAATATATTAATGAAACTTAAAAAAAAGGGGAGGAGGCAATTAACTACGTAATTTATTATGTAAGTGATGGAAAATGTTGAGATTGATTATTACATGAATAATCATCATGAATGTTAATATAATTAAAAGGATGTGGACGTATCAAAAGTGGGACTTGATTTGTATCTTTGGTAGTCTTGCACTTTTAGCAATTATCTTAAATAGAAGAGAGCTAGAAGAGTATGTTCATTCTTATTACTTCAAGGAGGCCTACTTGAGATGTTACTTCAAGCCTTTTCTAGTTTTTGCTGAGCAATTTTAGCTAATTTAAAGAACAACATGGTCAATTCATACATCCCCTCCATATAAGAAGAGAGCTGGAAGACCAAAAAGAAAGAGAATTTGGTTAAGGCAAGAGTTATTAATTGTCTGCTAGAGTTAGTGGTTTCATTACTTGTAGTAAAGGCAAACAATATGGTCATAATGCAAGGACATACAATATGTATGGATCATAACAACTATCATATCTACATCATAATCGATAACCATCTTACCTATTTAAAAATTTTAAACAAGACTATAGTTAAAACTAACTTTTTTTTAATTTTTTTTTAATTTTTTTTGTATTACAAGTAAATTTATTTTCTCAAGAAAGTGTGGATGTTAGCAGGGCTCATAAAAAAAGGATACAACTCAGAGAAGGAACTTCTATAAGAATTAAAATTAGGAAAAATAACTTTTGTTTTAATGTTCATAAGATTATGCAATTGTCAGTTTTATACACTAATTTATTTGTTCAAAACATATGTAGATTCCTTATGTTAGAACTGGGGATGGTATTGTAACTGATGGGTTTAAAGCTTACATTAGACAACATGACCTTAAAACTGATGGTTAAACTAATTGTTATATGTGTCATGATGATGAAGTTGATCAATTCCTATTTTAGATCCTTTATGGACTTTTTTTTTATTAAGATGATGATTTCTAAGATGGGGGTTGAGGTCATTTATGTATACCTTTGGTGGTGACTTGTGACTTAATGTGTCCATGTTTTTAGGATATGGAGGTGTTACAAATTTTTTACTTTTGATGTTGTGAATGATCTATTAGATGGTAGTAGTTGTGCAGACATGTTGTCATAGTAGATGTATTGCTTTCATTGTAATGTAATTACATATGTTCTTTTGAGGTTTACTACTTAGAAGCTGGATTATATATGTATATGATGGAATCATGAATTGCATTTGTCTAATAACAGTGCCAATAACACCGTAGATATTTAATTAGTGGATCATTTTCTATCTTATTGTGTGTATGCTTCCAAAATTTAAAGCTAAGAAGTATGCCATTTATAGGAAAGTAGGATAAATGCGACCATACCATAACATAACTTTGGATTCCCTTTTTGACATTTGGGTCAATCATAATTTAGTATAATGTTGGCTCTATTATGTTCTTGTTCTCTTGAATGGTGTCTTTATTTGAGCATAAAAGAGAAGAGATTAGATGAGCATGTAAGCAAAATAACGAAGAAATGGAACATTAAAAGATTGGTAAAAGTTCCAATCTAATGCTAAAGAAAATTAAACCTAAGCTTAGAGTTATAAAAGTAAACATTCTAATAGAGCTCACACCATGAAGTAAAAGGATCAATAAATTAGTTAGCTAAGAAAAATGTACAATTGCAATAGACATCTTAAACCTTAAATACTTTGGCTTACTATTTATGTCATTATTCTAAGAGATCAATTTAGAATAAGCATTAGGAACTCAAATAAACAAAGATTAGCTCATAATTTGTTCATAAGACATTAATTAACTCATTTAACAGCCTGAACCTAATTGAAAACCAAGTTAGAACATGAAATTAATCAAAGAACATAATACTAATTTTTTTTCACAAAAAAATCAACCTTTAGTTTAATGAGAAAATGGGTTTGGTTCTACAGGATTAAACCAAACATATAGGATATAGCATAAAACACAAAATACTTTGATTAGTTCAAAATAACAACAACATCTAAAGAGTTTATATGTCATAAAATCACATCTTTAGATGGTGATCTATCTCTAAATCACATGTATGAAATCTTGGAATCCACAAAATAGCTTAGAAACTCCAATTACAAATGATTGAAATGAAAAGTGAACTAAATCCTACCTAATACTAAGATGATCTTGAAAAACTAAGAAAAGAAATTTTACTACTCTATTCTGCCATGATCTTAAGCCTGGAGAACGTCCCTATATATAGGGAAGGAGTTATTGCAGATTGGAGGCACGTGGCAGCATAAATTTTGAATTTCTGCCTATAACAATGGTTGACTATCAATGAATAATAACGTCGTTATTATTTGGTGAATAGTCATTGATGACCTGTTTCTACATCCTTCAACTTGGGTCTGTAATACCACCATTACTGCCCTAAAGTTTGATATATGCATTCTTTTTAAACAATTACTCACTTATTCACATCCATCTGTAATCTAAACATTTACAAACAATAATTAAATATTTAAACACCAAAATAGGGATAAATGCTCAATAAATAACATAAAAAATTCTATCAATTTGACCCCTAACAAGTATCACCAACCCTTACGGCAAATAAAGAAGAAATGCACACTAAGATAGCAAGCTAGGGATTTTAAACCAATGATTTGATACACAGTAATTAAAGTTTTTACTTAGTAATTATAAGATGAAATTATGTAATTCAATAAGAGGATAATATCATTTATGTTAACACTTGAATCACATACTTTCAACCACATAATTCCTAAAAGATAATTGACAAGCTTGATTCTTTTCCCATTATCTATAGATTCAATGTTTATCATTTTATAGAAGAAACCACCTACATTTCGTAGGAGTTGTCATAATTCATAAAGCTTAAGAGAAAAATCAAGGGGAACTAAAAGAAGGAAATAGACTATAGAGTTTTTAGTGATAAAATGTTCTAGATAAAATTAAACCACTTTGTAGGTTTCTTTAATTCCATAGTTAAACAAAACTTAGAAGTGCCATGCTCCCTATAATTTAAAAGAAAAGAAAGCTAACCAATTGACAATCCTAATAAACTTAACCACTATTATGATTAGGTTATAAAGAAATAAGGTTGAGTTTGTTTTAAGAAAATTGTAGGTAACAGAGAAATCATGAAAGAGATGGAAATAGCGAGTGACGATAAAGAAATTGTGAAAGAGTAGCGACAAAGATTGATTGAGAGAGCAGGACAAGTGATGAAGAGGAGAGATGTACAGTTGGAAGACATCAAGAAATGAAACATTGTCATTTTGGTTCAATCAAAATGGCATTGTTTTTTTTTTTTTTTTTGGGTTGGGGAAGGATCAACTTCACCATGAAAAGACACCATTTA
>JAOXYD010049176.1:0-13403 GCA_028565735.1 Pinacopodium congolense | reverse complement strand
CAAGATAGCTCTTCTACCTTAGGTTCCATCAACCTATCTTATAAAGCATCAAAGACTTAAACATTAGTCATAATAATATTTTGTCATCATCAAAACACATGATTAGAACCATCTTGGTTCAAAAATCTCCCCCTTTTTGGTGATGACAAAAAATGTGATATTAAGAGCATATAAAATACATATGCAACACATTTCAAGTAAATTTCAAGTAAATTCATCATGCATTATGAAATGATATGCATCTCTCCCTCTACACTTATCTCTCCCTCTTTAATTGAAACTCACATTCAATCTTAATATCACACCAATCTCTCCCCCTTTTTGACATCATCAAAAGAATGGTCAATTGTAATTCATTCTTAAAAAATAAGACCAATTGTGATACCAATTGTTATTGATGCATATAAGAAACATAAAACTAATTGTAAGTAACTCTTTATACCTACTCCCCCTTAATTCATGCATCTTTAAAATAAAATACCGAATGTGGGAAATGCTCCCCCTAAATGAATGCAATTATGCATTATGGAACAATTAAGCATGAAATGGGATAAAAAAATGCATAAGGAAACATTACAGAACATATATCATGCACACTTTGCATTAGAACATATATTATGCACTTTTGTGAATCAAAAGCACATATTATGCAATTTCACATCAAAACACATGTTTATGCATTATTAAACTTCAAGAAAGAATCTTTGAATTAAAAACACATATCATATAAGAACAACATGTTTATGTATATTTTTCTTTACAAATAAACATTATGTATAAAAAAAACATATTTTATGCTTACTTTGCCTTTAAATCAAAAAATATGCATTAATACCATATAAACTTTCCTTAAATCGAAAGTATGTTAAACTCCCCCTAAGTTTATGGATTTGAAAACATAAAGCAAAACCAATGGAAAGAAGTCAAAAAGGTGTACGTCTTAAAACATTTAAAAACATTTATGCAAAACCAAACTTACATAAAGAGGATATACTCCCCCAAAATCTATGCATTTGAAAATATTTAATCATATAATAGGAAAGTACTTGTCTCAAAGCTTTTTCAAACATATGCACAAGTTCAAGGATGATACCAATTGGCAAGAAATGGTCTAAAACCGATACCAATTGTAGATTATGATAATCATTTGAAGAACATGCTACCAATTGTTAATATATGCAAATCATTTGTAAAACATGATACCAATTGTTGAAATATGAAGACCTTTTGAAAGTCATGATATCAATTGTAAAATAATATGGTAGACTTTTGTAAAAGGATGATACCAATTGTTAAAACCAAAAGTAATGCCAATTGTAAGGGTATAATGTCAATTGAAACCAAACGTAAGAAAGGATACCAATTGTTAATTTAAAGATATGGTACCAATTGAAAATTTTCAAAATATGATACCAATTGTTAAAAAAAAATGATACTAATTTCAACAATTTCAAAAATATAGTCAATGCATCTTTTCAAAACAAGTCATATGCTAAAATTAATGTAAAGCATTTCCTTTAAAAATTCATGCAACACTTATGATGTAATATGCTAATTTTAACAATTATGCAAATACTTTTGACCCTAAACATGCATTGGCATTGATCTTAATAAGCAATGATTATGCAATGATTTTTAATGCTAACATGCAATAGTTCTAACATTAACATTTAATGATTCTAATATCAACATGCATTGGCTCCAACACTAAACATTCATTGGCTCCCCCTAAACAAATGAATCCATTTTTCAATCTAAAACATTCATAATAAGGTCAACATTCTCAAGTCAAACACAAATATCCAAATATCAAGTCAAGCCATAGATACTATTGTTTAAGGACATAGGAATACCTCCTTTTGCATCACCATTTCATTCCAAATCCTTTAACTCCTCACTTGGTTCAACAATATGCTTCTAGGTAAGTCATGTAAGGCTTCTTGGTGATAGTTCCCTTTCCACTTTGAAATGGAGATACAACTTCCTCTTAACTTGTAGCATGACACCAAATTAGCACAAGTTGTATGTTGACCTATAAAGTAAAGAACCTACTTTGTTCTAGGTACCCACATTAGCTTGGGTCCTTGGTGGTTAGCCTTAACACTTTTCTCAACCCAAACCTTTGAAGGTTTGCCAAACATTCTTTGTTTAATAAAACAAAAATTCTCTAAATGTCTAGCTTTACCACAAAAATTACACACATATGTAACTTTATGCATATGATCATGAAACCTATGATCTTGATGCCTAAATGCATTTCTCCTATCAAAATTAACTCTCCTAGGATGATAATTATGCATATAAGAGTTATGAGAATGTATCATGCTATTATGCCTATAAAACATGCCATTTTGCCCAACATGAGATGCATTTCTAGGTCTTACATCGCTAAATGCTCTTCCTTGATGAAATTTATGCCTAGAATATGAATGAAACATTTTTTATGGCCTAGAATGAGTATGTGTCACATTTCTAAATGGATGAACATGTATATAAGGTGCTTGTAAATGAGTTTGCCTATTTTTCCTAAATGGCCTATCATGAGACCTAAACACATGTCTATCATTTTCTTGATGATATGGTCTCATAGAATGAGATTTATACATGCTTCTTACCTTAAGAATATGCTTGCGACGAGTATGCAAATGTAGAGACATAAGATAGTTATCATGATTTCTAAATGTATACATGTCCTTTATTTGATGTAAATCTCTCCTAAGATGTGAATATGATCATTTCCTAAACTTATGCACATGCACATTTGAAACATGAGAGGATTTAGGACCTCTTTGCCTATCATGGGTCCAAAATGCATCATTATACGATGCTTGTGCATTCCTAAAGAAATTATGCCTCTTTTTAGTTACAAGCATATTTTTGCTATCCTTTGACCTAGATGCATATATGAATGCATGGTTGTTCTTCCTAGCATTTAATTTGGATGAAAATGTAATATTCTTAAATGATGTTTTAGCACGAGATTTTGAAGATGATGCACCATTAGCAAATAAGGGTTTAGGCAAAATTTCATCTTCTAAGTTCTTACCCTTAACAAAAATAGTTTTTGCATCATTTGAAACTTTTGTATCAGCAAAACCTAAACCATGCTTATCATTAGACCTTTTTTTAGTACCTAGCATGCAATCTAACTTTTCTTTGCCCTTCATATAAGTAGACAATGATTCCTTAAGGGCTTTTACTTCCTTCTTTAAACATTCATTTTCATGCAACAAATCATGCTTATTATCATGCATGCCAACAACCGCACTCTTAGAATCTAGCATGGCATTCATTTCATTTTTCAATCTATCAATTTCTATCATGCATGCATTCTTAGATTCTAACACATCATGCATTTCAATTTTCAACTTCTCATTCAAATGCAAACAATCATCCAACTCTTTTCTCAAACAATCATTCAAATTCACTAATCTATCATTCTCAATCATACAATCATTTGAAGCAACATTCACACTCTTAGATTCTAAAGCATGTAAATCATTTTTCAATTTCTCATTTTCTCTCTAGTATAAGGATTGTTCATAAAATCATCAAAATGAGCATTTTCATAAAAACAAAAATAATGCACAATATAGAATTCTTATACAGAGGTAATTGAGTGAACTTATATTTTGACAAGTATAAACACATCTCCATTTTTTAATATATGTGGTCGATTATTTCCTTCATAATGAAGAAATATAATATGTGTTAGTCTTTTTAATCTATTAATATCTAGTTTTAATATTTTTACTCTATTAATATCTAGTTTTAATAACGCAAAGACTAGGAATAATTTATAGATAATACCCAATTGTAATATGATATCATAATTATAATTCCCATCATATTTTCACTTACAAAGTAACTTTATCTTATAAACTTCATCTTACATATCAATTAATGAAAGAAATAAAAATAAGATATATAATTATTTTAATAAAATATGCCATAAATCAATAATCAATCGATTAGCTATAAGTTATAAACCAACACTATTTTGATAAATGATCATCAAAAGCTCAGTTAAAGACATAACAACTTCTAAACATCCATTGTTGTAGGAATCACTCATCATCTTTATATAAAATTTATCCTAAAGTTTATTTTAATTTTTTAAATAAGATTTGTCGTAGAGTTTTCAATTTAACCTTTTATAAGATGTAAAAGATAGAAACTACATATGTAAATAATAATAAATACACTTAGGTAACCTTTATAAAGCTTGCTTATCTTTTATCATTTTAAAATGGAAGGAATATTTATAAGGAGTTAAACTCTACAAAATTCTTTATATTTTAATTTTATTTATACAGTTAAATATGATTTAATAATAATAATATTAATATTTTACTGATTATTTTATCAAGTTATCAGTATAAAAAAATTAAAACCTTGAGTTATTCTTAGTTGTTAGTAACAAACTAAAAAAACCATGCTCTTTCCTCACCATGCTTTTTCCTCGCTCTATCCTTGATCTAGCTTGCTCCATTCTAGATTCAACTTTAATAACACCCATTTTATAATCTTTTTAGGCATGCTTTTATAGTTATAATCTTAAGTTTAAGGATACTTTTCATGTGAAGTTGATGTTTATTTGGTTAAATTTTGAATATGATATTGCTCATGATAATTTTGGTAAATATATATAAATATATATTTTGTAGGTTTGTGATAAATTTGATGCATATATAAAGTTGAATGAATTATGGAATAAAAAAAGGAAGTTAAACATCAAGTCAATGAATTACATACCTTAGGTCACAGTTATGGCACAAGCCAAGAAAATTTGTAGGAGAAGGAACCAAAAGAGTAAAGGGAGCTGGAGGTGTCATGACGATCACTTTTTCTGGACAAATTCCATGGACAGTCCCTCAGTCGTCAGCTAGGCTATGGGACTATTGGGTGTATCTCTAATATAAGTAGAATTTTAAGTATTTTTTCATAAATTTTAATCCTTTGATGACTTAGATCTACCATCAAGAGATTAAGGGGGATTTATAAGCCATTTTTACAAGGTTTTAAAGCAAATTGAAGGATAAAAATCAATCCAAACATCAAGATTAAGAGATCAAGATTGGAGTCTCAACAATTGTCATAAAGAATTCAAGAGTCAAGCATCATGATAATAAGCTTTCAATTCCCTTGTTCTTTTATGATTTTTATTATTTCTTTTATCATGTTTAGGACTTAAATTCTTATAGGATCTAAGTATTTATGAACCCTAAGATATAGTGTGAATTATTTTTACTTTGATTTAATCTTGAACTTCTAAATTTTATCTTATATTTATCTATGGAATTAATGAATTGGTTTTGAATTATATGTAAATGTAAGTTTCAATTATGATGATCTATTTTATATATTTAAATTAAGTGATCATCTATATAAAAAGATCAATCTATAGGTAATGAATCTTGTATGGAAACCTAGAGATAAACTTACATAAAATTTTTTTATTTATGAATCTAGTTAAAACAATAGGTTCCATGGCTTACAATAATGCTTTTAATTAGGGTGTTAATGAAGAAGAACTTTTGATTAACCAACTAAGTGAATATGGAATTATATAACTCGATAGAGAGTGTAATTCACTTTAGGGATCCTAAGGTGTAAGCAAACTTGGAAAGAACATTGAATCGAATTTGAACAATGAATATGAAAAAATCTTAGGCGATTAATCATCTAGGTCCTAACTTCTTTAATTGCACCTTAGTCTAGTAATTTTGCTTCGGATTTATTAGTTAGTTATTTAGTTTTAATTTAGTTAATTATCAAATCACTCAAATTGGGTAGGTTAAGCTAAGGGAGAAGTAAACTACCAGTAGTCTATTACAATCTTCTTGGAACGACAATCTGGACTCTTATCAAATTTATTATAATACAATAGGTATACTTTCCTTTTTATAGTCTTAGTATTTTTTTATTTTTGGATTTTGGATTTCATTTTATTTAAAAATTATAGATATACTCAGAATTTATCAATCTTGCAACCATGTTTCTTCTTCTAATCTTTTCAAGCTCTAAGTTTCCAGTGAAACTAATTCTTTGATTCATATTTATCATCATTTCTTTCATTGGCTTTCCTTCAAGTTTTCTACTAAAACTCTTCACTCTTAAATACACTATGGATTCCTCTTGCTCCTAATTGAAATTCCTACTCAACATTTTGCCTTTCTTTGAATACTCGCTAACTACTAGATTTACTTTGTGGTCTCTAATTTGAAATTAGTATTCCTACCTTTCATAGTTACCTTTTTATGGTAATTATCTTTTAAAAATCAAGCAAGGCACTCTTAATCTTTCCTTTTCTCCCTCATGTTGGAGAGTTTGGTAGAATTCCCTCCTTTTTTAGGCCACTTACTGATGGAAATCTACCTTCTCAAAAAGCTAACTAGTCATCTTTACTGAGAGATCCTTCTGCCATAAGATCCTTGGAAGCTCTAGTGACTTAATAAGATAAATAACCATATGAATTGAAACTTTTAGTGAATTAACAAGTTGAATAACCATCTTCTTCTTATCCTGCCAAATCCATAAATAAGATTACTTGGCACCAAGTGATAGGAGATGCTAATCCTTTAACAAAACTGCATTAATAACTCTGAAGGGAAGTAAATAGTCTCACCTCCCTTAAAGGTGATAAGGAAGGTGCTAAAAAATGGAAAGCTACACTAGTAGGTTTTTAGGGGATAAGAAACCCTCTTACCTAGTTACAAGCAAATGGTTCTTTTCCTGGTGGAAAGCATGAGGGTTAGCAAAGGTTTTAGTGAATGAGGATAACTTATCTCGATTCAAGTTTAACTCAGAAAGTTAAGCTTAGAAAATAGTAGAGAAGGGACCTCATCATTTGAAGCACTAACCATTCTTCTTGCAGATGTGGAAGCTTGAATTTACTTAAAGATCTCAAATAAAAATAGATACCTTTATATATTAACATTCGTAATATCTCTTTAAAGTATTGGAACACAGAGGGATTGAGTCACCTAGCAAGTTATTCAAGCAAACCAATTTTCCTAAATAAGCATACAACAACCTTAAAAAGACTTAGTTTTTACATATTTGCTGATATACAAAGACAATTACCTGTTGTTTATCTTAATTACAAGATTGGATGAGCATAATAACTTGTTTGAGGATGCAATTTCCATTACATACCCTTGAAGCCCAGAAATAAAGAGCTAAAAAAGGGTTTATAGACCAATATGGATAACATTTGAAACTGGAAAATATAATGAATTGATGAAGAATGATCCTACTAGAAGAGTACATGAACTTATATATAAAGATAAAACTAAGATAATAATGCAGGAGAATCCAAATATGGAACCTATCTCCCATACAAATGAAAGGTTAAACAAGACTAATGATGAGGATCATGGTAGAGCTATACATGAATTAGAGTAAAGGACTATTAAACAAGAGAACCAAAGTTCCCTAACATATAATGTTGTGGAAATATCCACCCAAATGGCATACATGCCATTGACATATATTAGAAAGGAGATTTGCGAGCACTCTGTAAAGAATTATCAAGGATTGGACCTGCAACTATTAACGACCTTATTCGATAATCAAAACATAGTAATGGGAACAACATCATATGAATATGCAACAATAGATGATGTAATATGAAACAAGGCAAGAACTTAAAGAAGTAAACTCTCTAGATTGGTAGGAATTCAAGAAAAAAACACGAAGAAGTCCAATAAGAAGAAGA
This sequence comes from Pinacopodium congolense, assembly GCA_028565735.1. Lineage (NCBI taxonomy): Eukaryota > Viridiplantae > Streptophyta > Magnoliopsida > Malpighiales > Erythroxylaceae > Pinacopodium > Pinacopodium congolense. Next base: position 5,683 of record JAOXYD010049176.1, on the reverse strand, counting down.
AAAACGCTTCTCCTTCCTAATCATATTTATACTTGTACGGAACACCAGTGGACTTCATAGCCCTTTTAAGAAATAAGCCCTTTGGGTGTTGCAATTTATTAATCATTGCTTAATAAGAGTGTTGGAGATTAAACTGTTGTAGAATAAATGCATGAAGTTAAGCTTTTTAAAGAACCATTGGAAGTTAAACACTAATCATCAAGACCATTATTATAGTGGAATTATTATAGCTTATGACCCTACTATCAAATATGTAAGTCAATCTTTAAGTTGAGTTCAACTTATTCACTTATGCCTTTTGAAGAAACCGGAAATGAAAAGTTTTCAAGTTACCTTTGTATATGCATTCAATTATGCTTTTCATAGCATTGCTATATGGAACCAGTTCTAACAACTGGGAACCAACATGACTTGTCCATGGCTAATTTTAGGAGATTGTAATAGCATCTTACATCTTTTGAAGCTGAAGGAAAGTTTGCTCTTAGGAGTTTCAATAAGGAATGAAGGTGTTGTGTGGAATAACTAGGAGTTAAGGACTTGAGATTGGATAAATTTCTACACGTCGAACATCAAACAAAAAGGAAATCATTTCTTTATAAAAAATTTAGACATGGCATTAATCAATGCTCAATAGTTGATAAAATTTCTAGAGAATAAGGAAGTGTTTCATAATCAAATTAAATCTTATCATACCCCTATTATCATACAAGATATTCTACAGAATCAAAGGACACATTTTCCCTTTAGATTTAGTAACTATCTACTTAAACATTGATGGCTTCTATAGTGTGATTGATAAGGGATTGAAATCACAAGTAGAAGGGCACAAGCACTTTATTTTATATAAGGAAATTATAGTCAATTGAAAAGGAGCTAAAGGTGTTCAACTCCAAAAAGGTGGGAGATACAACATTTTCTATCAAGTAAGCCAGAGAAAAATAATGAAATATGCAAGATCAGCTCTACCTAGATTTAAATAATGAATTGCTTACTAATGTTGAAACTGTGGCCCTATATGCTTATAATCAGGACCTAGACAACCACCATTTATTGATGAAATAGAGATTAAGGAATCAACATATAAGGAGGGAGAAAGAAACACAAAATAAAATTTTTAGTTTTTTCTATTTAGAAGGAATTATAATAGACTAATTTCTTACAAAAACTGGATGGTACTTAGATGAAAATTCAAACTAAAGTGTGTTAGGAGGTGAAGGATTATTTTTTTGTAACATTCAAGACCTCTAAAATATGTTTATCTTCAATTAACAGGCTTAGAAATTTCATTAATGACAGATTGTCTCCTCGGGAGTGTGAATTGCTGAAAAAACCATTTCAAAATCAAAAAATGGAATAAGCCAAACTTGCACTTCATCTTAACAAAGCTTTAAAGCCAGATGGTTTTAATGTGCTTTTTACCCAAAACCTAACCTCTCACTAAGAATTTAATTCCTGAGGCAACAATGAAATTCTTCCAAAATGGTAAGATGTTGAGAGAAGTTAATAAAACTTATATGTGCTTGGTTCCAAAAAAATGTTTAACTTACTTCACTTAAGGATGATAGACATATTTCTTATTGCAATTCTATTTATAAGGTCATTTTAAAGATGCTTTCATGGAGGTTGAAAGGAATCCTTCCTCAACTAATAGACTTAACTCAAGGTGCATTCATCAAGAGGAGGAATATAAGTGATAATATATTATATGCTCAGGAGTTTTTCAATAACTATAATAAGAAAAAAACTCAAGTAAGGATTATGCAATCAAGATTGATTTTCAAAAGGCTTATGAAACCATTGAATAGAAGTTTTTATTTGATACTTTGAGAGTATTTGGTTTTCCTTAGTTGTTTATTACCCGGGTTGAGCAACGAGTCATAACAGTCACTTACAATATATTAATGAATGGAGAACCATCTAATAACGTAAAATTTGAAAGAGGCTTAAGGCAAAGAGAACCCATTTCTCCTTTCTTCTTCACCTTGGTAATGGAAGTCCTTAACAGATATATTAAGCATATCATTCAATTAAATGGAAGTTTAAAATTTCATTCAAAATCTAAGAGGCTCAAAATCTGCAACCTCTCATTTGTTGATTCCTTGATCTTGTTCTCTATGGTAGATTCTCACTCAATAATGACCTTGATGACTACTATTAACTCCTTCAAGGAGCTGTCCAACTTATCAATTAATAAAGAGAGAAGTCTTATATTCACTTTAGTTATTGTGAAGTGCAACTTAACCTAGATTAAAACTCATACATGACTTAAAAGTAGCAAAACCTCTTGATGTGCGTATGGACATGCCTACATTTTAAATAAAAAAAATTAAAGAATCACAAATAAACAATACCAAAAATGTAATATGTCAAGTGCACCTATCGCTAAATAGTATAACTATTTTGAGTCCAGGTTTTCAATCTACGAAAATTGTGATTACTAGAAAATACTTATCCTATTATCTAACCTACTCAAAGGTAATTGATTAATTAATTATTGAAAACAAAGTAAATAACTAAAGACAAATTCAAAGACAAACTTATAAGAATTTACAAGTAATCACAAAGTTAGGATTTGGATAGTTAATCCTCCTATAATGCATTTGTATTCATTGTTCAACATTGTTTAAACATGTTTTCTTGATTTTATTGGACCTTAGTTTCCCTAAGGTAACACTCTCTCTCGAGGTATACAATTCTATTTAATTTGATAAATCAAGTGAAAATTCTCTATTTCTCTCAACCTATCAATTGAATGCTTGGTTTTATGGATCTTACTATTTCGACAAAGTTCATACCTAATATGGACATCTTATGTAATCCTATCTCAGTCCCCATACAAGAGGCATTGTTTATGGATTAATCTAAAGCATATATCTGATTTCTCAATCTAATGCATTGTTTATGGATTAATCTAAAGCATATATCTAATTTCTTAATCTATCCCTACAAAATCATACCATTAGAATTGAAGTTTACATTCTCATAACATTCAATACCAATTTCATTAACTCCATAAACACATCCAATAAAAATATGAAAATTAAATTTTCAATCAATTAAAAAAAAGAAATACTACATCTTAAGGTTCATAACAACCTAAATCCTATAAGAAAATTAAGTCCTAAATATGAAGAAAATAATTATGATAATCAATCAAAGAGTATTGATGAAGAAGCTCATGGTGAAGCTTCTTGAATCTCTTAACTCTTATATGATTATTATTGGAAAATCATCTTGATCTTCACTTTGTCTTATGTTTAGATCAAATCCCTTCCTTCAATCTAGTTCTAATTCTTGTTTTGATGGCTTAGGGATTAATTCTAGGGTCTTGGTGGTGGCTCTAGGGCTTGTAGGAACTAGAGACAATAAGTAAAAGGCCTAAAAATACTTAAATAATGAAGGGGGCTTGATAGTCTTACGACTAGACTCATAGCTATGAGTCTGTCAGCATGTCCCATTGTCTAAATCTCAAGGGCAAGCTCATAAGCGTGAGCTTGTCTATAAGCTCTCCAGCTTTTCTAACTTTTGCCTCCTCTCATTTTTTTACTAAAACTTCTTTATCATTTGTCCTTTTCCCTTGAAATTTTGTGTGGAACTCAATTATATGATTGGCTTGCTCCTCAAATTGATTCCACAATTACAACCCCAAAGTGCATCTATTTTCACACCAAATTTACTTATAGTTAAATTGTCACTTGTTTCAGCTTTGATTGCTCTTCTCTTAATGCACTCTTCATAACATGTCCTATGGCCTTGATGCTTCACATGAGACTTTAAAAATTGATACTATAACTCTTAAAATTGATTCCATATCTATTACATCTCTAAAAGTGCATTAAAACACTCACCAAAGTTCTACAAAACATAAACAATCATCTAAAGCAACCTAAGTAATATCTTATTCAAGAGTAAACTAAATATACACCTAAATTAAATTGAATTAAACCTTAAACCTAAGATAATCATTATGAAAATATGCATAAAAGATGTATAATTAGGTTGTTATCACCTCCTCTAAAGTATCTTGGCATTCCTATCTAAGCCAAAAGGCTCACTAAAATGGACTTTATGTTTCTTACTGAGAAAATAAATAGAAGACTTTCTAGATGGAGCAACAAATATCTTTCAATTATAAGTAAAGTCTAGTTAATCAAATTAATCATTAGTAATATTCTTATGTCTTGGTCTGCACATGTTATACTACTTGAAAATATAATCACGAGTATTAAAAAAATCATGAAGAGATTTTATATGGTTAAGGGATCATAGTAGGAAATTAATAGATAAAGTTAAATGGAGTGAGCTATACTTTTATCAAACTTAGAAACAAAGTCTTAATGCCTAAAAGGATTTGGAGAACTCTCATAAATAAATAAGCCTTATCAGTGAGATGGGTTCATGCACATTTCCTATCTAATGAAAGTTTTTAGAACATTTACCCTATGCATGACACTTTAAGGACTATGGTATATCTACTTAAGTTTAGATAGGAGCTAAGAATCGAGATAAAAAACAGAATTAGTTGTTGAACCAAGGGTTGGTTCCACCTTTATTTTGATAATGAAAAAATGTCTTTACTAATGTGTTTGTGGGGTTTGTTGTGATTGATGAGATAGGTTCAATGAAAACATGTTTGGAGTGCATGGTGGAGCCTTGAGGATAAAGAACATGTTTGGAGTACATGTTAAAGCATGTTAAAGTAAGTGGAAAATCAATGTTGATGAGAATAAAAGAATTGTAGTCAAACTAGATAGAAGTTAAGGATGGACGATTAAGTTCAAGAAAAGTGTTTTGATAGGTTATTTATGTAAATTTTTGTAAGTCTACTTTTACTATAGTATCTAAGGGCTGAAGTCATGCACATTACATTCATGTTTATTAATTTTTATATAAGATGTATAATCAAGAGTTGTTCTGTGTGATTGTTGTATAAAAATTCTCGCAATGAATGAATGAATGCATGTGAATTGATAAGTGTGTTTTCATACTATGTTTCTTTGTTGTTTTTAGGTGTTTTAAGTTGTGTATTTTAAACTTAGTTAGTATGAACTTTTACATCCTTTTTCATTATCTTTTAGGTGTTTGATTTTTTTGGTATTTTTTAGTGTTTGAGGGTAAAATATGAACTTATTTGAAGGATGGATTGATGCACTTTGATGTTTGAAAATGTAGGTAATGAATGAGACTTGAAATCAGCGTCAGTTTTCGTACTGCAACTTTGGTGATGCATTAAATGCCTTTATAGAGATCGGATTGCAATGAAATTTTATAGGGAGTTATAAAAATATGTGAGAAGCCTACATATCAAATTTCAAGTTACAAGGAGATCTGTAGACAAAGATACAGTGAAACTACCAAGAAAAGGTCAAAGCTAAAAAAAGCTTAATTGGCAGGGTGACGTGGCAAAACGTGTAAGGATGTGTTTTATGATTTTTTAGGATTAAGAGGTCCTGGGAATTAACCTAGTAGCCATATTATGACCCTAGGAGAGATTTAAGACAAAAAAGAAGAAGGTTTTTTTAGAGAGAAGAAAGGTGAAGAACATAATTTTGGAGAGGAGATCAAAGATTTAACAAGTGTTATCCCAATTTTCTTAAAAATGAGGCTTCAACATACACCATTAGTTTTCTCTTTTCCTTTTCCTTCCTTTTGATGTTTAATATGAATATTATTTGTTTGAATA
>JAOXYD010049175.1:0-27104 GCA_028565735.1 Pinacopodium congolense | reverse complement strand
GTAAGGCTAGTCTTCTTAGGGTTTTGGAGATATTAAAAGGATGAAGGGATAAAAATTATGAGAATGGAGTTGAATTTATACTTCATTTAGTGCTTGTTTGTCTAGGTTGGTTTTGGACTTAGGTTAAATGTCATGAATCATGAGTTATCTCTAGGCTTGATCACCCTTTAGGTAATTTCCTTATCCAAAAGCTAGATTTGAGCATGTGATACGTAATACTCCATAGTAATTCCCGAATGTAGCAATAGGTTAGTTGAATTTCTTAAGATACTTAATCAACTAACCTAAGGTCCCATACATTTAGGTTACACCTTCTGAGCTTATGAGTAGGTAGTCTAAGTTAGTCATTCCTTAGTACCTAAGGCGACTTCACTATTAAATCTAGAGAGCTTATTCTAAGTTATAGATGGAGATAGGGGCATTTCTAGAGTTTGTTAGATTTGTCTAATTTAGAGGAACTGAGGCTTAAGGGCTTATTCAAGCCTATAAGCTAATACCTTAACAAGAGTATCTCTTATTTAGATTCAAGGATTAATGATCATCCCGAAATCCTAAAGATATCTCCAGCCTACTTCTTTGCTATTGTTATTAGTCTTGTCTAAATTTGCTTTATGTTTGTCTCTTTATTTGTGTTCATTGCATCTTAGCTCATTTCACTTTCATCTCTTCAAGGTGTTTTCTTTTCTTTTTCTTACAACATTTGAACTAGCATTTGCATCCCAACTCTCTATGGTTCAACCCTAGCTCACCATTACTAGATAGTTTAGGTAGGTAGGAATTTATTATTTGATAACTTGCGACGATCTCATCACTCCTCTTGAGTATTAGACTACCTTAAAACTTAGTCACTTAGCTAGTTTTGTTGATCGCCCTTTATGCATGGAAAGAACTACTGTAAACATGAGTAAACTCACTTATGTAAGAGTATGAGAGAAGGTAGAATGTACCCAGTACTTCCTTGATTTAATTCATATCATGCAATTTAATAGTGAACAAGAATTAGTTAAAGCTTGTTTAAAGATTACCTACCAATAGAAACCCCTTGGAGCTCATAACATAATTTGGAAACCTACAAGTCAGTTCTTCAATATAAGAACTTATGATGAGTTGATTAGGTTGAGAGGTGAGTCTAATAGCTCAAGTTAAAGGGCTCCTGTGATTTCAGACACCTAATGTAAAAGTAGCCTAGTAATGATAATATAGACTTGGCTGGTCAAGGAGTAGGTGTTTCCCCACTTATAACGTTAGATGATGGCATTCATGCTAAAGAACTCCAAGTGGAAAATAGCCTGCAGTCTAGTTTGGTTAACCAAACAAGACACAAATCAGAGGGTATTTTATGCTTTAGTAACTCTGAACTTGGGATCATTATTCCTACTCTTGTAGAGGAGTGTAACAATGAAGAATGTGCAATAGATATGGAAACAGGGAGTGGCAAGGCTTTTCTAGTGGTTGACAATAGATTTGAATCCATATAGTTTTAGGGGTCTAAAGATGAAGATGGTCTGATACAAGTGGGCACCTCTAGTATGAAGAGTTTTAACCCACCGTCTAATGAATTTCAACGTAAAAAGGCTAAAAACGGTATATTGCACTTTAATACTTTGGAGGGATTAGGGAAGGAAACTCCAGAAGATCTACTTTCAACCACCTCTTCTACAAAAGGAATACTCAACTTAAAAGATCAAGAATTATTTGAGGGGAAGGAGGATGTCTAGGCTATAAAGGTGTCATCTCGAATGGCAGTAGAATCTACTAAAACCAGGAATAAATCTGGTTATAATTAAAAGCTAAGGTTTCTCTTATTTAATGTTTATCTTAGTGTGAAAGGTTATAGGGTTAAATGACTCTAATAGATAATGGGTTATTTCTAGCTTTAATAACTCCATCAATCTTGCTTTAGTGGGGCTTATGGAAACTAAAATCAAATGTCTCCCTACCTTTGGTTTATAAATAGGAATTGGCTATTATACCTAATCTAGAAGCCTATTATAATGGAATAATAATTATTTCTTTTGATCCTAATCTCATATTAAAGATTAATTTGTGGGCATGGGATTGTTCAACAAACCTTAATCCATAGAGATGACCATTTTGTTGTCTATGCTTCTAATTTCAGTTTTTAAAGAAAGGATCTTTTGAATAAGTTTATTGAGCTAGAAAGGAACATCACTTCTCCTTAGTTAGTAATAGAATATTTTAACTACACATTAGCTGTTAATGAAACTGACAATTCTAGAGGGTAAAGTTCTACAATTGAGAGTGTTTGTAGGGAATTTCAAGAGTGTGTAGGTAGAGTTGCTCTCACAAACCTTGGCTACTCGATAAATAAGTTCACTTGTTTCAATAAACACCATGATAACTCAGCATTAAGAAGGAGGTTAGATAGAGCTCTTACCAATAGTAAATGGCTTAATGCATTGCCATCTTATAGGGCTAAGTTTGACCAAATCCTAACTTTAGACCATAATCCTGTAGAAGTGTTGAGTTTAGAAGGTTGGATTAGTATTAAAACTCTATTAACATTCTTCAACCACTTAGCCAACTGGCCTAATTTTTAAATAGCTATAAGGGTAGGAATGATAGCTTCAAAAGAGAAGTCTAAGTAGTTTAAATTAGTCTCCATGCTTTCTAGACTTAAGGCTGAGTTAAAGCAGTTGCTAAAGGATAATTTTAGTCATGAGAGTAGAAGGCAAGCTAAGTTGGCAAGGACGCATTTCAAATCCATTCAGGAAAGCATTTATAATGATCCCTTGAATATACAGAGGCAGATAGAGGAGGAATCTACTCTAAAGGAACTACACTTAGCCTTTAATTTTCATTTTTTAGCTATCTGGAAAAAGTCAAGGATCCAGGGGATCAAGGAGGGGAATGTTAATACATCTGTTTTCTATAAGTCTCTTCTCTATAGGAGAAATATTAGAAAGATCCCTACCTTAGTGGATGAAACTAGCATGGTTGTTTAGTCTCAACAAGGGTTAAAGGAGTATGCTTTTAACTTATTCTAAACCTAACTTGGTGTTTAAGGTCATTGTAATCATACTACTAATGTACTAAATAACCTAGTTGTACCCCAGATTTCTGACCTATAGGCTAATATGTTAATAGGACAAGTCACAGTAGAGGAGATCCATAAGTGGTGGTTGCCCTATCTCCTGACAAAGCTCTAGGTCCAGATGGCTATAATTCCTTCTTCTTTCAAAAGTCTTGGCATATGATTGGTGACATAGCAGTCAAAGTAGTGTAGGAATTTTTTAGGATAAGTAAAATGCTAAGGAGTATTAATAAGACTTTCATTGTTCTTATCCTAAAAATTGCTAGTCCCTTTTCTTTGAGTTATTATAGACCTATCTCTTATTATAATACAATTTATAAACTTATTTCTAAAAATTTAGCATTAAGATTGAAACAGATGCTCAATTCTTTGGTTAATGTTAATTAGGTTGCCTCCCTTCATTGAAGATAGACATATTAGGTATCACATCTTATTAGCCCAAGAAATATTTTATTATTATCATAGGATGAAGAAAACTAGGGATTGTGCCATCAAATTTGATCTAACTAAAGCCTATGATTTAGTAGATTGGTAGTTTTTTCTCTACAATGATTTGGATTTGTTCCTAAGTTCTTTGAATGAATTCTAGAGTGTATTACAACTTATTCTTTGAGTGTTCTTGTTAATGAAGAACCTACCAATCTCTTTAAAGGAAAGAAGGGATAGCATAAGGGGAATCTTTATCCCCATATCTTTTTACTCTTTATATTGATGTGCTTACCAGAATTCTTAATAAAAAAATTATAGTCAACCTAAATTTCAAATTTCACAGTAAATGTAAAGAACTTGATTTGCATAGTCTTTCCTTTGCTAATAACATCCTCTTATTTTATGGTGCAACATTTAATACCATCTCTACTATCCTAAAGGCAGCCAGTTGCTTCTTATACATCTAAGGTATAATGGTTAATAAAAGGAAAAGTCACATTACTTTCTCTTATGCTGAGGACATGCTAATAGCACATGTATGGCCATTAAGAAGCTCACCTTTAAGTACTTAGGGTTACCTCTCATCTCTAGAAAGCCTTCCTATAATGACCACCTATATCTACTAAAACGATTTCATAGAAAGTTTGGCTATTGATGGAACAAAGCCTTATCTTTTCAGGGTACGTTATAATTAATCAAAGCTGTTCTCAACAATCTACATGTGTTTTAGACTTCACAACTAGATCTTGCTAAGTGATTGATGAAGGAAATTGAGAAAGTATTATGATAGGGTGACCACACTAAAACGAGGAAACCAAAAGTTAAATGGAAGGAATTAGCATTGCCAAAAAAGCAAGGAGGGTTGGGGCTGAATTCTATTGTGGATGCCATTAAAACAAGTCTTGTTAAAAGTATTTAGTAGCTTCTTATAGATAAAGAAGCCCTATGACTTAAATGGATGAATTCTTTCTATTTAAAAGACCAATTTTTTTGGGGTTGTAAGCTGAAACCATCTTTGTTATGGATTATTTAGCAGGTTTTTAGGATACAAAGTGTAGTTTAAAATCAGATGAAATATAAAATAGGAGATGGCAAGGGTACCTCTTTGTGGTATGATAATTGTACTGACTTAGGTCCCCTTTACCTTGTCACTAAGCTAACTAATCGAAGATGGTTGTTGTCTCTAAGAGCTAAGGTGAGCTTATTGATTAGTAATAATGCTTGAGTATGTCATTTCTATGGAGCTAGGTTGATTCAAGAGAACTTTCCAAGGAACTCCCCTGATTTACAAGTGGAGGATCAGGTTGGATGACTACTACATAGTTCTGATAAGTTTTTGAATAATTACTTTAAGAAGTTTCTATTGGGTACTCACTCTAGGGTCCTTTAGTTAAATTTGCTTTTGAAGAATGGTAATCCTTCTAAAGTGTCCTTCATTATATGGGTAGTATGTAAAAACATGATAGCTACTCTTGAGTAAATTAGATTATTCTTATTTAAGATAGTTCCTATAAGTTTTGATGGAGACTATTAAATATGATAACCATCTTTTCTTAGATATTGGTTTACTTCATCAGTTTGGACAAAAATCCTACACTTATTTTGAATTAGTCGCCCTGCTCATGATTGGCATTCTATTTTGGGCTACTTGACTAATCTATAAAGTCTACTTATTATTGATTTATGGGCTTTTTAAAGTTTCTTTCTACTATTGTATCTATTACATTTGGAGAGAAAGAAATTCTAAGGTTTTCTGAAATGTTGGTAAGGATGCTAATGGTTTCATACAAGAGAAACTTCTATGGATCTGGGAAGTCATCCTTAATAGAATTGATGCTATTTCTATGTTGGCTAATATCAAGGGTCCACAAAGGCTCTAAGAGCCTTTGCAAAAGCTCTTAAGGTAGGATGAGGGAGTCTCATTTCCTTAATTCTACAATTATCGAGTATGAATAAGAAACTAGATGGGTGGCAAGGAAACTTATAAGACTTGTGTTAGCTTTAGGTGTAGACTCTATAACTCTTACCTCTAAACCAATGATTCAATGTCTACAAGACAACCTAGGTAGTCAAAGGTGGAAAGTATATAGGCTTAAAATGCACTTGGGGAGTTTCAGAAGAATCCTTATAGGATTATGTTTGTCGGCAGATGGTAACCCTCTGATGAAAGCCTCTTGTATGGTCAACGAGGGAGTGATTAGGTGGATAACCCACAGTGAATCTAAGGTTAGCATTAAATCTATGTAAAAAATTGGGGATAGACACAAAGAATTAGTTGTGATCAGAGCACACGTAAAGAGATCTAAGAGGATTCTTAAAGATTCTCCTCCCTACTTGCAGGTCTGTTGCGGGTCTTCCTTCGATGACAATTTCTTATACGCGTGATAACTTATCACTTGTAAGAATCTGCCAGTGTATTTCCATGATTAACCATGAATGCAACTACAATTAGGGGTAATAATAGGTTGCCTTTGTATTTATGTTTTATACCTTTTGTTATAGGTGGTTCTAACCTAGGCTTCCTATAGTGTTTTCTGGTCTTGGTACCAAAAGCTTCGTTTCTTTATTATTGTGTGTATTGTTCCAAATTCTTTATTACTTATTAATGTTTATTCATTTTAATTTTAAAAAAAGAAAAGTCGAATTCAAAACAAGCATATCAAATTAATGAATTTTATTGCTAGAGATCATATCAAAGAGTAGGCAATCACCACTAAATATATAACTCATGAAAAATAATCTCATGATTAAAGGATCACATACAAATATAGAATTTTCCAATATATTTGGGGTTTCATGTTTAGATTTCTAGTTTTTTTATAAAATAGAGGATAAATTTTGTACATATAGTTTATTATTGTTTCATTACATTTGGTAGACACTACATGGAATAAAATTTGTATTTTTCATACATAAAATCGAATTTCTCTATTTTTTAATTTTTAACTTTTAATGCATGAAAAGATGTTCTCATATTTTTAAAGTATAATGATTATGATTCATATTAATAAAATTTGCATTTAAAATTTATTTCTTATTATGTGATAAAAGGTATGTGGATTAAGTAGGAAGATGTTAAGGATTAAAGAATTAATATGCAATGTCTAATTAAGGTTAAACAATAACTTTAATAGTCAATATGATAATGATTAAAATAATAGATTATAGGAGATCTTAACTAACTTTTGTATCATAATCTAATATTAAAAAAAAAGAAGGAATAGATTAGAGGGCACCTATGAAAAATTAGATATTTTTTATATATTCTTGGGAAACAAAAGCTTTCTTCTCTGATTTTAGATTTTTATTTAATCAAGATTTGCTATTTTATTTTGACATCAAGCTATTTGAGTTAGCTATGGATCTAAAAATTTACAAAATCAAGAACAAAAATTTTGAAAGTGGAAGTTGGAAGATGGGAGGAATCCATTTGATAGTGATTTTTGGGAAGCATGAGGGCCATTAGATATCCTTGAAAAATATGAAAAACATGCACTGACTATGGCCACTGCTTGTATATTGGCTACTTTCCATGGATCATTTAGAACCATTTTAGTGATTATTAAATGCTGAATTTTTATTCATTTTACTAAGGCAACTTGAGGATAAGGTAAGTGTGACATATAACAATGGTGACATAGTTGACACCATAACTCTTCCAATGGAAAATCTTTGCCTTATAGAAAAATACTTGATCTTACACTACAATTGGTTGAGGAGATGCTTATAAGTGATTATATATGATTAACCATTTTGGGGAACCCTAATGAACTTCAGTAGTTTACTCTCAAAATGATTGCCATAAGAAGAATAATCACATGTTCCTATGGCTTAAGGGTAACTTGTGTTGGAGGAAGAGTATATTTATAGAAGCTATAATTAATTAAGAAAATATAAAGGATAGAAAACTATCATAAATTCATATCTTTATAAATAATATAAAATTTTAATTTTATAATTTTCACGATACTATTCCACTCTCAAATTTTAAAGTAATATTAAACTCAATAGTTATAGCCATCTAAAACAATCTTTCAAGATTCTTAGACATTTAATATCTAAAACTTTTTAGCTACCAATTTTTTTTTGTCATTATAGCTTCTTATTTATTATCCTAAATATAATAATATAATTTATAACTCTTAATATTTCTAAAAAGTCATCACATACTAATAACAAATATTTATATTTATATTTTTTACATTTAAATATTTCTTCAATAGTGGTAATGAATTGAGCCAAAATTTGAAGGAAGATCACAAACTAAAGAGTTATTCTTCTTTTAGCTTGTATTGGCATCACATCTTTATAATAGCCAAAATTTTAAAATTCTCTTTCTTCCCATTTGGTCTTTAATTCACTCAACTCAATCATAATTTTCCTTAAAATTTCATAAACATTACTCAAATCTTTTAAATCATTTTTAACTATATAAAGTTTTTGTTCATTTATATCTTAAGTTGCAAAACCATTACCATTTTTTAAATGGCTTGTCACACACAAAGTAATATTACATTCAACATCCTTCTTTATACTTGCTTGATATCTAATCCATGTATGATTTCCATGCTTGTCTTCAAAATTAATTTTTATCACAAAAATTGACTGATGATCTAGAATAAAATTTTTGCATGCATAAAGTTTTGGTGACAAATTTAAAATTTTCAACCATTTCCTAGAGCATTGGTGTAAATTGAATTGTAACACCAAACATATTTTCATTCCCTCTTTCTAATTTTCAAGCTACTGCAATCACAACAGTGTTTTGTGTTGTTGCATATTATCAATATCTCATAAATAATTCTCTTATCTCTTGTGACTCTTAATTCTTATTCTACAAGTTCACTTTCTCAAAGTATTAAACTTGCAAATAATCTCCTTAACTGATTCTCTAGTCCACGAAATTGGAGAAACACTTTCTATAAATGTGTGTGTGTGTGTGTGTGTGGCTCTTATAACCCTTTATTGAAGGAAGAGTATATTTGTAAAAAGAATTATCATACTCTTATATCTTTATAAACAATATACAAACTCAAATCTGTAATTTTCACAATATATATAAATATATATGCCACTCATCTAAAAACAACTTTTTAACACTCTTAGACATTTAACACCTAAGACTTTTTGACTACCAAACCTTTTGACTGATGTAAATGCAAGACAGAGTAATCAGACTGTAATTGTCAAACTGTCTTCACTACTAAATCTCCAATTTTCCTCGCGTCGAACCTTTGTGAGACGAAAAAGGGTAACAAGATAGAACGAGTCTCGAGATCCTATGAGCAAAAAGTGGAAGAATTTGATTCAGGAAGACAAAATCTTACAGCTGAACACCACCAAAACAATAAGAACAAGCAAATGCAGGGAAATATGGCCACTCCAATTGTTTAAAGCCTAGCATGAGACGTAGTGAACTGCTATGCAGGTTCAAACTGTGAAATTCTGTTAACTGGGATCTAAAGGTATTTTGGTATTCTTTGTGTGAGATGAACAGTAAAAGAGCAACTAGTTTCAAGTTCCCGTGGGAAAATGCCACATTAACTGGGCCAAGATCTTAGGCTGAGGCATATTCTAAGGACAATGTGCTGATTGTATAATTCAGCATCTTCTTGGTAGCAAGAACAAATAGTACGAAAAACAATTTCAAGTTAAAAAGAGAAAAAGCAAAAGATGCGTTAAAGCTATAAGAATAAGCAGGTAAAGATCGAGCTCTTGAGGCATCATAGGAGAGCATTAAGCAAGACTTATATTCTATCTTTTTAATTAAACTATCAAAAAGCAACCTTCCACTTAATAGAAGTTGCATGGAATTCATCCTCCCAATTTGATAGTCACACATCTTCCTCACTGCTTCTTTTTATTTTGTTCGACTAAAACAGTTCTTTGTTAGTGGGCATTTCCTTTTAGACTTGTTTTTCTTCCAAAATCCTTTCCCTGCCCCACTCTCAAAAGGTTTACCTAAGTAAAACAAGAATAAACTGTTCACAGATGACATGTTCGACGTATTAGGAAGGACATATACGAGGGGCTAAAATCCACTTACAGGATCAAGATGCACTTGGTTTCATTAATCAGATACATTCTACTGTAATGTTTTGGTGCTTGGTGAAAACCTCCTCCTGCGGAGCAATCAAACATTGGTGCAAAAACCCGTAAAGGCTTTGTCCAAAATGGTGTTTTCTCAACAAGATGATTCCTTGTCATCAGCATAATTTGGAGCAGATGGCAATGTTATGGCCTCAAATCTTGCTTTTTCAAGGTGGCCATGATGGCCTCAATCAACACATAGGTTAGCTTAATTGGAAGTGCAAATGGTAGATTATCCTTTTCCCACCAATACTCTTAACAAAATATTATAGAAGCCTTGTAACCCTTTTTGTGTTCTTTTCACTTGCTAATGCTTCGCGTCACTTATTTAACTTGTCATTTGCTTATAGGCCAAATTAGTGCGACAATATTCGATTAACCTTTTTAATTTGTAAATAAGCCATTATTAGAAAAGCAATGAATGGAATGATACAAGAGTGACAATCAAGACTTGCATCTGATTTAAGATTGTTCTAAGGTTTTAACTAGGCATGGGAAGCATGCTCAAGAATAAAGCAAACGGTACAGAACTTGTCAAATTTCCATTTGACCTGACAATGTTTTGTCACTCGCACTTTGAAATTGTGTGATTGAAGCTTTTACCACTTCGACTACTTGCTCCAAAAGAAAATCTACTGCCGCAGTTCCGTTGCATTATGCATGTATCATTAGACAATAAAATAAAGTAGAAAACTAATGAACAGAACCTTACTTTCCAACTTTCTCAAGTACATACAAAGGAATGATCATAATTAAAGGAATTATTGAGAATCCAAAGTTTCCATAACTCCACTATTAATAGTTAAGAGTATTTTTCTTACACCAAAAGTTAATAAACAAGGCAAAGAAAGCTGGGAAAGATTGGTTATCAACACCTTGTTTAACGAGCCCTGCACATGCCATTTGTGCATAAGCTTAAAACAATGAAAGGTCAAAAGAGAGGATAAAAAAAGAATAGTAAATAATTTAATCTTGTCCCAAAAGTTGCTTCTTTTCTGAAGTGGAATGATCTTTGGTTTAATCTTGGCAGGTATGAACCTACATTTTTCATGACAATTTCTCAAATTTTCTTTTATTTCAAATGGAATCAGGAGGCAATTTTTATAACTGATATGAAAGGAAATTCAAATTCCATAAGACATTGTTATTTTAATAAAAATACAATATCAATCCGAATCAATCATGTCATATTATCAAAAATAAAATATATTGTCGAAGCGTACATGAATTTATAAGAATAGACATGATTGAAGTGCTTTTGCTTTTTAAACTTTTAAATGTTATTAAAAAAAACCTAATGCACTATTGAAGACCATAATCACTTATATATATAGTACTTATTTATAATTTGTTTATCACATATTAGGAATATAATACTAAAGTTTTTAGACATATAATAGCCTATACTTAACTAGATGATTTAGACTTATTAACCTGAAACCTTATTAGATCACTTTTAATATTAGGTCAAACCTTATAATATCTTATGACATGTAATTATATATATACACACATAAGTTCATCAAAAAATTCTAACAATCTCTTACTTAGACTATATATATATATATATATAATTTATTACAATTATATATCATAATAAACCTTATGAGTTTAAAGTTGCTATATTATAAAATCATTTTTAAACAATTTGATCTATCAATCATATCAATTTGGGATAAAAGAGATCTTCATCACAGTTACTATAACTAGACCAATCAATAGTCACATACATCAATAAAATAATGATGTGGATCAAGTATAGATATATAGTGTGGAAATTTCATGTTATGTGATTTTAACATGCATATTTTCAACTTGTCTTACCTTATTCATTAGTGAGATGAAACCTAACAAAATCAAAGTGTAACTCACAAAGTCCTTTATAATGTAGTATTAAATTATTAAAACACTACTTATGACATGTCTATAATCATAAGTATCCATATATACAAACTCCAATTAAACTAAAATATCATCAAATGACTTAACATCCATATAATCAGTGTATTCATGAAAAATTTTGGGTGATAAAATTTAGTTAGTGGATCTATAATTATAGAGTGTGTAATAATATATTTTATAGATATCTAATCGTTCTATACTATTTCTTTAACAACTAGAAACTTAATGTCGATGTGTCTTGACTTTTACAAGCTACTGCTATTATTAGAATACAGTGTTATCGACTCATTGTCACAAAATAACTTTCATAGTCTTTCAATGTCATCTATAATTCATAGTCCATTGATAAAGTTTTATAGTCATATCATATGATTAGATGCCTTATAACATACTATAAACTCAACTATCACGGTAGAAGAAACTATGAGTATCTACTTAGTTCTCTTCTAGGAAATAACCCCTTTAGCAAGCCATATAACCTAAAGTGGATCTACAAATATCATAGTATTCATCAAAGATCTACAAATATCTTAGTATCCCGAAAAATTATAATCAAAATACTTAATGATCCTTATTTGATCCAATCTCTTATATGTGAGTGTATAGTCTTTTATCTCTTAATATATTGCATAACTCTTTTGGTTACTTTCTAATAATCTATTCCCAAATTGTTCAAATATTTCCCCAATTAAGACTATATCTGTCTCCTTTAATAACAAAGGTATCAGCTAATTTACAACCATGCGTGCTAAATCCCTTAAATACCTTCTTAATATAACTCTTTTAGGATAATATAAGAATACATTAACAATAATCTCGATGTATCTGAATCCGTAATACAAAAGAAACTTCATTAAGATCTTTTATCCCAAAAATTTTTATATATAAATTTCTTGATTTCATGTAATAAACCTATGTCATTACTAGAAAGTGGTATGTCATTAATATATAAAATTAGGAATATATATTTATTCCCAAAAAAACTTGCAATATATACAGTCATCAACAAATTCTTCTCAAAATCAAAAGAGATAAAAACTTAATGAAACTTGTAATATTATTGATAAGAAACTTGCTTAGTTCATAAATAGATTTCTTCAATTTGTAAACTATCTGCTTTGAATATTTAAAAACAAAGTTTTTAGGTTACTCTATATAAATTGTTTCATCGGTGTCACTATTAAAGAATATTGTCTTAAGTTTTATTTGAAATAACTTAAGATTAAAATGTGACATAAATTCCATTATAATCATAAAAGAATTTTTCGGAAAAAAAAAACAAATAAGGAAGTTTCATTATAATCAATGATTTTATTTTGAGTAAACCCCTTTGTCATCATATGAGTCTTATATCTTTCCATATTATCTTTTGAATCCCTTTTGGTCTTAAATTTCCATTTAAAAACAATGAATTTTACACTTTTAGGCAATAAGACAAGATCCTAAACATCATTGCCTCTCATAGACTTAATTTCCTCATTCATCGCATTAATCCATTTTGGAAAATTAAAAATTTCAATAATTTTGTAGAAATTGATTAGATTATCTTCTACTATGCCAATGTCCATATCATGTTCTTGAAGAAAGACAACATACTCATTTGAATTGTACTTCTCCTCTCTTTAATAGATCTTTTTAAGAGCATTTGTTCTTAAGGTTACTGAGTTTATCCTACCGAAATATTCAACTGATCTTATTTAGGGGGATTTTTAGCATTGTCTTATTACTCTAAAGTTGCTTTTTAAATAATGTCAAGAATGATACCTTGATCATATCAATAAAAAATGTAGGAAGATAAATGAATTTCTCTTCAAAGATAAAGTCTTTAACCTTATCTCCCCTTTAAACTCATCACCCTCAGGAAATTTAATATTTGTTGTCTTAAAAATAGATTCACTTATGAGATAAAAAAAATTTATACTCTTAAGATTGTTTGAAGTCTCCAAAGAAATAGTTGCTGATTGTTCTTAGGACCAGTTTCCTTTTATTTAACCTATAAGGCCTTACCTCATCTAGACAATCCCAAATATAAAAATGCTTTATGATAAGCTTTTTGCTTATTCATAATTCATAAATATTATAGTTGGAGCTTTACTGAGAATGTAAACATTGTCTTTAATTCCTCTCTCCAGATTGAATCTGATAAGATAATATGAATAATCATACACCTTACTATGTCTTTAATGCTCTATTTCATCTTTTAATAACATCGTTTATGCTAGGGCTCCTTATCATGGTGTACTATGACATGATACCACATTCCTCTAGAAATTTTAAAAATATCCTAGTTATTATTCACTTGAATCGTTATATCTACAATAATATTCATCACCACTATCAGATCTAATACTTTTTAATCATTTTTTCATGTTGATTCTTAACCTCAAAATTATAACTTTAAACTGATTTAGTGCTTATGACTTTTCATGAATGAGATAATGGTATGAGACAAAAGTACCCATAACATAAGTAATCGTCTATGAGCAAAATAAAATATTTTTTACCATTCCCAAAAGGTATAAGAAATGACTTATAAATATTTGTATAGATTAGTTCTAAGACATCTGAAGATATTTTGGCATTCAATCTCTATATATTTGTCTACTTTTTCTTCATACACTTGATACAAACTTCAAAGTTTGATAGATCAAGTGGATCAATAGTTCCATCTGACATAAGCCTTTCAATTATTTGTTTAGAGATATGTTTTAAACACTTGTGCCATAATGAAACAGAATTATAATTTGCTATTTTTCTTTTATTATCTTATGAATTAACATCAAAGGATTTATTAAATGAGAAAACTATATCAAATAAATATAGATTATCACATTTTGATAAAGAACTAAAGTCTATAAGTTTTGAATTATGAAAAGACTAAATTATCCATTCCCAAAAGGATAATAATAACCAGCATTATCTAATGTAGAAATGGAAACTAAATTTCACCTAGAAGATAATACAATATAAGTTTCTTCCAAATCTAAATAATATCTAGACCTAAATAATAACTTAAAGTCTCTATTGCCTTAACTTCAACCATCATTCCATTACCTACATGGATGTGTCTTTCACCATTACTGAGTTTTTTATAGCTTAGACAACCGTACTTGGATAAACTTATGTAAGTTGTAACATCATAATCTAATTTCCAAGTGTGTCTGAGTACTATAATCTAATTAACCTAAAAATAAACTAAGAAATAAGCGTACCTTTCTTTTCACATTAAGCATGATATTTGGCACATACTTTTTTTTGTGAGAATTCTTTCTATAAAAGTAATAACTAAATTTCTCTGTTAGTTGTTTTTGTTCCTTATACTACTTCTTTTGTGGTATAATACTAATGAAAGGGGTATATTTTATAATGTTTTAGAGCATGATTTATTATGTTTTTGTCTCTACTTTAGTGTTAAATTATCCAATTATGTACAATATTGTTTCTGTTATAGGTTCATACTAAAGAAATTTGATTTGACTAAAAAGGATCAAGTGTTGTGCAATTTCTAAAAGAAAAACGTGTGTCCTTAATGATGCCATTATTGTCATCTTTCGACTACTGTTATTGTCTTTTGAGGAGAACAAATCAACCTTTAATGAACTCATTAACGTCTAAACATACTATCGTTGAAGTCCATTTTAAAGACAATTGATTAACGTGAGTGCATGACAATGCCTTTGATGTTCAATAATGAGGGTTGTTTTCGTCTCTATAGATATGTTCTAGCAAAGATTGAAGGATATTTTGGACACTTTACATACCAATCAACCCTAAACCTATTTAAGATGTATATACGTAATTTTTGGATACTTAACAATAATTTTTAGTTAGACAATTACTAGCTTTTTCAATTTTTATTCAATTTTCTCTCAAATCTCATATTATTTTTAGATTTTAGCTTTCAATCAATTATATTGGATATTCAAAGTAGCTTTTTAAGGAATCAAGGAATTGAGGCATGTGATTCAAAGTTATAATTTAGTTGGAGCTAGATCTGATTTTTTTCTAAACTCTTGATTTTGTTGTATTTTAACTCTATATTTGTTTTAAAGAATAGACATATGTTTTAAGTTTCATATTTTGTGTTCTTTGATTAATATATAGAACTAATTTGTTTATTAGCTAAGGTTAGGTTAATAGATATTCAATTGAGATACTTTACATTATTTGTATGCTAAATTTTGTTTATTCAAGTGCTTAATTCTCTATAATAAGATGGCCACTTAGAATAGGAGTTATAGATAACTAAGAATCCAGGAAATCTACCTTAAATATCGAAAAAATCAATAGACAATTCAATCTCAATTAGCAAATGATCGAACCCTAATTAATTGTGAGGGTCCTAATTCTGAAATAAGGATTTTAAGATTAAACTTTCTGGGTGTCAAGCCTATCACCTAAATTCGTTACATGGCCAAAATATGAAATATGATCAATAAAGATAGGATATAGACTTAACCATAGCTAGGTCTTGAATTTGTGAAGATATACAATATTTGACAATATATCCATTTTTAACTCAACTGAATCATATTCGAATACCTTAACTATACATTTGAATTTTGTAATTCTCTTTAGCAAATTGATTTCTTTATATTGGTTTAAATTGATTTAATTTAGTTTAATAGTTTTTAATTTAGTCAATCAATCAATCATAGTTTTTTAGATAATTGTAATCTAAATACCTAGTAGTTACAGTTAAATCCTCATAGGTTGATAATTTGAATTCTTTTTTATCTACTATATTACTTGTGGTAGGTGTTGTTTCTTATAAGTTAATCTTAGTTTAAAATTGGAATTAAAAAAAGTAGAGTAGGAAAGGCCATAACAACTAGTAACTTTGATATCCTTTTTTTCTCTTCTTATTAGTTACCTTGGAGGTAGACATCAAATAAGCATTTTCTACTTTCTCCTACTTTAATATTTCTTCTTGTTGCACACAGTTTGAAATGAGCTTACTAAGGGTCCATTTCTCCTTTTGAAAATTATAACTAACTTTAAATTGACATAATTATGTGAAAAGATAGATTAAAACCAAATATACATGCAAGTATTTAGGTTCTTGTTATCCTTATACCTTATAAAAACAAGACTTGCTAGAACAGTACTTATTTTCACCTTTTTGCTTTTAGCAAAAAGTTGTTGAAGTTATTTAATGAACAATTTAGTTTCCTTCTCTTCAGACATTGTGCTCTTAAATGTTTCTAGCATTACATATTTCATGATCGTAAGAATGGTGTAATTTAAGTACTTTCACTTCTCCTAATTCCTCTTGTCACCAAAGAAACTTACATTTGTAAGAGTAAAGGGTTGCTCAATCCAAAGAGTAAGGTATAGATCCATACATCCAAGAACAATCATGAGATTTTCTTTTCAAACCTTAAAGTATGTACCATTTAACATAAGTATAAGGTTAATGTTAGTAGATATTGTAGCATACAAAAGTATTCATTGACTAGAGAATAAAAATAAATAAGGCAACAAAATCACAATTAAAATATAAATGCAACATAATTAACATATTGAAATAATGGAAACCCTATCACAATATACTTAGCACAACATTGAAATTTAATTTTTGAACAACATAAAAATTTGTAGGTGGTAATTTTGTTATAGTGATTAAATATTAACAATAAACTCCTATAAAAAAAATAAAGATTTCTTTGGAAAAACTTATAATTTATATGGAAAGTAGAATAATTGTCACATATTTATCATCATAAGCATGTTTGAATTTCGAGTAGATAACAACCTTCCTTTAAGCCAATTGTTATTCACATAAAATTGATTTATACATAATTTTCTTGATATCTTGTAATTAATTAATCTACATAAAGAAGTTACTTTTGTAATACATTGTTTTGATTAATTAATTAAAAAATATCAACTACTAAAATTTAAAAATGCAAGTTCTAAAATTTGAATTTAATTAATTAATAACTAAAAATTAATATTATAATTTCATTGCATGAACAAAAGTACATTAAAAAGCTATAAAAATATAAACCTAAAATTGATGTAGGAACTGATGAGTTTTAAGTTTCTTTTAATCAATTAAAAGGCAAACAATAGTGAACAATAGCCTTTCAATAAACAATTTAAATCTAGACACACATCTCTATTTTGTAAAGTGAACAAAAGCCTTTAAAAATACGTAAATTGAGACACACATCTCTATCATGTAAGGTGAAAAAAAAACCTTTAAAATTTCTTTTCTTGTATCGGCTAAGATCACTTTTTATCTTACTTGAATAGTCACTCGTTTTTACCTTTACAAGCACTAGTAATATATAAGTTATTTTCTTTATTAATGAGCCATAAACTCATAATGACTTGAAGCCTTTAAAGTTTTCACTAGATCCTTTTCATTCTTAGATACAACGTGTCTCAATTTTAGCTATTAGTAGTTTCAATATATATATATACATATATATTTCTAATCCAAAATTTAAAACTAAACAAATCTAAACTCATACATCTCAATAGTCTAACATGATACAAGTTTTGCTATCACTTGTTAGATTTCAATAAAATTAAAATATAAACTTGGATTAATTATATCTAATTATCAAAAATAAACTAGATTATAAAAGTGCACTTGAATCCATTAAAATAGACGTGATTGAAATGTTGTATTTTTTTTTACTTTTAGCCTTCTAAAAATACATATAGGTTTGTAGAAGTATTTAGAGGTATTTAATGCTTTGTATATGTGGTTAGCCACACTATTAATTAACAATGTTAGTTTAGACAGTGATATATATATATATATATATTTAGCTTCATAGATACTCTGTAGAAGTTACTGATATTTTGTACACTTTCATTCTTTGTTTTATGAACAATGTTCATGGTATCAAAGCAAATCAATCCAGTTTAAGGGTTTCATCTTCATTCATTTTTTTTATTTTCACAATTTTGGATGATGGGAGAGGTTATCACATATTCCAGAGTGAGATTAATCTAAATGGCTTGAACTTCGCTTTAAAGATTCATTTCAATTATAGAGGTCAAGTCATCCAGGTATGCTTCTTAAATCTACATCTTAGATGGAAGCAATTATCTTTCTTGGAGTAGATCTATGAAAATTGATTTTGGATCCAACAATAAGCTTGGTTTTATTGATGGAAGATATGAAAGGCCATAGGCCAAGATTCCAGAGTTTGAAAAATGGGTTATGGTTAACTGTATGATTACTTCTTGGATCTTGAATATAATTTTGAAAGAAATTGTAGATTATTTCTTTTACACTACTACTGTTAGGGAGCCATGGTTGGAAATAGAGGAAAATTTTGTGGAATGTAATGGGCCATTATTTTACCAATTTAAATGTCAGGTTAGATCTATTTCTTAAAGAAATATGGTATGATGAAATATTATACTTAGTTGAAGAAGCTTTGAGGTGAACTTAATTACTTAATGCTATTACAGCATAGTCATTAGGGTGCCTCCAAAGAGAAGCCAAATTTTTACAATGGACTCGCTAAAAATTGTAAATAGGGCATATTCCATAATTCTCATAGTTGAGAAGCAAAGAGAAGTAAATGTCTTTTTTTTTTTATGTAAATGAAAGTAGTGCAATGCTAGTTCATGTGTAGAATTCTAAAAATGCTAAGAGTGAAAAAAATCATTTAAAGAAGGTAAGGTGGATAAGGGAAACTTCTAGTGTGATAATTGTCATAAAAATGGTTATACTAAAGACACACGTTTCAAAATTCATAAGTATCCTAATTGGTACAAAAACTTGGCTTAGTAAAAGAAGCAGCAGAAGGGCAAGTTTAGGAGCAAGAATTTTGCTAATATGGTGAATAATCTTGTAATAGATAGTGCAGATAAATGAATAAAAGAGGTAGACTGGGATAATACCATGCTTACTGAGATTGTTAAGCAAGAATTGGCCAACATGCATAATTTTGCATGGAACCACCATTGAATTTGTAATAGTCAATGTTGCCAACATGCCTGATTTTGTAGGTACAAATTTTACCTATTCATTATATTAGCTTGATTTGTTAGATACTGAATCTTGGATTGTAGATATAAGAGCCTCAAATCATGTGTATGCAAAAAAAATATTATAATCACACCAAAACTAGTGAAAAGACCAACACTTGTGATTCTATTTGATAAAACCATTAACTTTGTTCTTCATACTGGTGATATCAAATAAACTCTAACTATTGTTCTCAAAGATGCCTTGCATTTACCATCTTTCAAATACAATCTTTTATCTGTTTATAAACTTGCCAACATAGCTTGTATAAATTTTGGGTTTTTCCTTCCTATTGCATCTTATAGGACTAAAATACTAATGAAGTATTGGCTGTAAGAAAGTTGATAGAAAATTTGTATATTCTTGATAAAAGTTAATTTTTTTGCTATCCATTAGAAAATTCCTTTCATAGTTGAATGTCTATGGAAATTTTTTGGAGTTAGGATTTTCATGTAGTAAGATGACTATTGTTAATAAAGATCATACTAATTTCATTTTCCATATGAGACTTGGGCATCCTTATGTTTCTATCATTAAGAACATTAAAGATCTTCCTTATACTTCAAAAAAAATCTATATATGCTTGTGAAATTCGCCCCTTTTCAAAACAATAGAGAGTTGTTTTCTTGTTAGTAATACTAGGTCCATATATTCATTTAAGCTCATTCATATGGATAGTTAAGGTCCATATAAAGAAGAGTCTTATTCAGGGGGACAATATGTTCTCACTACAATGGATGATTACAGCAGATGTACTTAAACTTATCTTAAGAAACATAAGAATCAAACTGTAGGGCTGACTGACACTTATATAAGGATGATCTGGAATCAATTTTAGAAAATTATCAGTATCAATAGGATTGATAATGGTTATGATTTTTTGGGTAGTAGTTATCACCATTGTTTATTAGTTTAGGTATAATATATCAAAGGACTTATCCTTATATTATACAACAAAATAAATTGGAAACATAAACACTTACTTCAAGTGGCTATATCACATATGATACAATCAAGTTTACCAACCATATTTTGAGGAGAGTCAATACTTATTACAACCTATCTCATAAATAAAACACCTAGCTAAATTCTAAACTGGAAATCACTCGATCATATTTTGTTTAACCAAAAACCAAATTATGATTTTCTTCAAATTTGTAGATGATTTTGCTATGCAACCAATGTTAAACCTCATAAAGACAAATTTAATGAAAGAGCATATAAATGTATCTTTATTGGTTATGTCCCTGGACAAAAGGCCTATAAATTTGTTGACCTCAATACATACAAACATATTGTTAGACCCCTAAGTCCAAACTACAGGATCATGCGAGTGTTGGTGAACTTTGGCCAATGCTTGGCGCGAGTCAACACGAGGAAGACATGTTGACAAGGGAACAAGGTAAAGTCTTGATCATGGAATATGGACTTGTCCATGGATGTACATTGGTGGACTTATATACGGATAGATCTTGGTGACTTGAAAAACACATCAGCAGTGAAGTGGCGACTATGGATGATGCGGCACTTGATCACATAGTAAGATCAACTTGAATATAACTTTAGATAATATCAAATCTAAAACTTAGAAACCATGTGGGACTGAACTTCTGAAGATCGAGGTAATCTTTGTAGATAAGGGAGATCTTTTCCTAATTGCATGTAATCTTTATCTTATTAGAGTTTGATGTAATCTAGCCAATTAGAAGAGTCCTAAGAGGAAAGGGATATTTTCCTATTAGTTCGGGTGATAAGATCTTAGTTGTTGAGATAAACTACAATTCAGAGTCCTAGTTATCTCGAACTTACTTTCCAAGTAAGAAAGCCTATAAATAACTCATCAAAGCCAAAGGTCAAGGTATTCAATCATTCAGTCATTCTCAAGAGGATAGACAACTTAGAGAGAATTGAGAGCTTTCAAGGGAGTTCTCTTGTAAGGGCTTCGAGTAGGGAGTTCTTATAAGTGCTTCGAGAAGGAGGTACTTGTTCTTTTTTTAACATGTTGTGAGAGTTAATGAAAGAGTGGTTTCGACCATATTTTAAATCTTGTATTGCTTTCTCTCCTTTTGTTATACACTTGTGGGATATTCGGTGTGTGAGTGAAATACTTAAACACGAGTGTGTGTGTGAGGTGTTGAAGGGTTAAAGGAATAATTCGATAGCATTCACGTGAGAAGGCTAAATCTCAGCTCAAACGGATCTAAGTGAGATTGCCGTGCAAAATAAGGCATGGCTTACGGTAAAAGTTCGACGACCTAGCAGACATTTGTAACAAACGGCACCCTAATAGGGTCACGTTGATGGAAGAATAAGGTGTCGTTGTTTATAGCTTTGAAAGGTCATTAATGGTGCCTTGATCATCCATCAACAATGTCGTTGTATGAAGAACAGAATGCCATTAACAGTTGCAAAAGGTATAAAACCTAGTAGTTCTCAGGTTTTTCTCTCAGCCTCTTTTCGCACTAAAACCTTCAAAATTTCATATCTTCCTTGTTTCTTAACCAAATTGAGTGTTCTTGGAGTCTTTTTTTTTTTGCATTTCAAGTCCTCTATAACATTCTGCCTTCAAATCACTCTGAAAATCAACAAATTTTTCAAAATCTTCTTTAACATATCCAGATCTTTTTCTCTTATCAAGATATTCTTTCTCTATTTTCTCTTGATCTAGGAATCCATTCACTTGAAATTTGATATCATTGTGTTCATAATTTCATAAGCTTTCCATTGATACCAATTTTACAGCCTATCATTTCGATCAAAATTTTGGAAAATTTTAAATAAATTAGGGATTTTTTCAAAAATTTTTCAGAAGAATTTTCTAACATATTTCGGTGTGTTTGATAAATAGTTTATCATTAAATGGCACCACCGAGTAAACGATTTGCTTATGACCCTTCCCAATTTACAAGTCTCAATAATTTCAACTGGTACCAAGCACATCAAGACAACTCATTTATCGAGGAATGACTGATCCATCCTAATATCGAGGCTCAATTTGATCTTTCTAGAGCCTTTAGGAGCATCGGTTGGGAGACAATGGTGACCTTTTCAGGTATGTTCCATCCTAACCTCGTTTATGAGTTTTATGTGAATATCGAGGATAAGGATGCCTCCGAGACTATTAAGGTTCGCTCTATAGTGCGAGGTATCCCTATACTTTTAACTTGTGTTTCTGTTTCGACTTTATTAAAAGTACCTGATGAGGGTGACGTCTATATAAAGGGTAAAGACCCATTGCATGGTGATTCGGTTTCTACGGATCCATCCTTTTCTATACCTACTGCGAGGGAGACATTAGCCATAAAATTAGCTCAAATAAATATATCTTTTAGCTCAAAAATTCACATTTAATTTGAGATCAACTTTTCGTCAAGTGCACCAATCTCAACAAGTAATATAGTGAAGTATATTTAAGACTACGAGTTTCAAAACCACGAGAAATTGTGTATGTAAGTACTAAGTCAATTGGATTACAATTATATAGAAAAATACAGTTGATAAATTAAGAAATTAAAATAAAATTACAAAATAACCTAAAAATCCTGGAAAACTTCAAATCAATTGTAAGAGACTTTGATGTTACTTTTTCCTAAATTATCCAGTTAAAACTTTAGTGGTTAATGATTTAATTTATGAATTAGTGATGCTTAATCTAGGGTATCTTCACTAAATTAAGACAGTTCTATAGTTAAGACATTGGCTTATCTACATTGTTCCTATCCTAAAGTATGGTCAAGCATCAAACTTAGGTAATAGGCCTAAAGATCAAGAAATCTAGTCTTAAAATTTCCTATTTCAGAACTATCACCCTTATAATTAACCAATCTTTAGTTATTTCAATGATTTAAACTATGTTGTTTATTGATTTATCAAATAACATAGGTAAATTCCTCGGATCCTAGGTTATCTCATGACTTTTTCCTAACTAATCAGTTTAAGACAAGCATTAAGCATTCAATAAATAAAGATCGACTCATTAATCATGCATTAACCCTTAATTAACAAATTTAACAACCAATTAAACACATTTATTGTTAGGGGTTAAATAGTTATCATTTTGATTGATTATTTGATGAATTATACCCTTAATTATGTGTTCAAATGGTTGATTTTTGTGTTTTTATGTTTAATTTGTAGGATGTAGATCAAAAATTGAGAACATGTGCAAAAAGATCTAGAATTGATTCAACTATGGACCATCAATGTGGGTC
The DNA here is from genome assembly GCA_028565735.1 of Pinacopodium congolense. Classification (NCBI taxonomy): domain Eukaryota; kingdom Viridiplantae; phylum Streptophyta; class Magnoliopsida; order Malpighiales; family Erythroxylaceae; genus Pinacopodium; species Pinacopodium congolense. Next base: position 3,421 of record JAOXYD010049175.1, on the reverse strand, counting down.
TGGCAACCCCAAGGTGAAGGATTATTAGCCTGTTATTACAGGATGGATAGACTCAAGGTTAAGAAGTTAAAATTCGAATATCAACGGTGGTCTACATCCAATCATTATACGTCGAGTAGCCCACTGTTGATGAAGCAGTCAACAATATCCACTCAAAATCTCCATTTATGCGGCTGTAGCTTGTCTCCAATTAATGTTGCTATTTGTTAGTACCAAGTTGGAGTCCAGACGACCTGTTAAGTAGAAGAAAAGCAACATAACATGTAATTAATAAGGGAAATCAGATATGCATCTTGAGAGAGTGGCTCTTCCTTCCCTCTACTTTGCTTTACTTAGTTCTTAGGTTCTAAACACTTTGTATTCAATTTCTTGATGTTTTCTGAGTTGTTGAATATCTGAGTATGCTTTTCAGACATATTTATGAGTTTTTGGATCATATTCAGGGGTTTCTAACTCCAAATACTTCTTATTATGCTCATTTTTGGTGATTAATCAAAGCTCTTATGCTTATGCTTATAATATTGAATGATCTTGGCGTTTTATACAAGTTTGAATTAATTGAGAAGCTGTGCTGCATTCCAAATTAAGTTGGGACTTGTAAGACGTTTCCAGAAGCTTTATAAACCTATTTTGTAACTTCTAAACTTATTATTTCAGCTTATTTTTATAGATCTATCAAGGAATGTTGCTAAAGTTGTAGATCTTGTACGTTTTGATAAAAAAGTGCGACTAATTCATTTTATTGCCAAGGATTGGTGTTTGTATGATTTAAAATATCTTAAAGGCTTGTTATAAGGTCTGATTTTTGTTTATTGAAGGTTTAAAAGTACTGATTTTGAGTTGGATACTTAAGATTAGTGTTAAAGATAATATAAGCTTGAGAAATCAACTTAGTTAGTTGGAAAAATCAATAAGCAACAAAAATTAATCAATAAATCACCAAACTCTGATTTTGTATGAAATTTAGAGTTCTGAGTTTAAAAATCCAGAATTCACCTTCTTGAAATTAAATCCCATTGACTAGATTAAAGCATAACCAAACTTTAAACTAAGTTTAATGGAGATAAAGTAAAGTCTTAACCATACCTTTGTTTTGATTTTGTGAAAGAACTCTAATCAGCCCTTAAAATTGTTTAAAGCTCAATTAAATTATCAATCATCTAATCCTTAGCTAAATTTCACATTTGGTAATTTTAAAATTTTTTTGAAAATAATTAAAAATCATTTTTGAAGTGTTTAAGCCAAGTTAGACTAGTTTAGCATTTTTCAATTTTTAAATCAAATTATTTGGATTTTCCTAGATAATTGTGATATAATTAATCTAGTAATTGACCATTTTTCCTATGGGATCAACATTTGGAGTTTAAAATACTCCACTTTATTACTTGTTCGATAGATACACTTGCCTTATCACGTTGGTTTTCAAAGTAAAATCATTAAAAGCATTTCAAATTTCATAATAACTCAACCAATGCTCAACAAGCTTTTGGTGCCATTGTCGGGGATACAGCCTTAATATTAGAAAAATTAGTGTCAGTTCCTATAGGATTTGTAAATATTAGTTTCGTAATTTTCTAAATTTTTTAATATTTATCTGCTATTTTTTTTAATTTGTGTAATCTTGTTGCTTTTTAATTATGTTATTTGCCTTGCTTATTCTTTTCTTTTGTTAAGCATTTTATTTAATTTTGTATGCATATTTGAGGACGCAATCTCGAATCAGTAGACTTCGATCTAGAACTTGCGTACATGTTAAGGAAGAAAAAGAAAGAATCTTGAGAACCACATTTGATCCTTTAAAAGTAGGAACGTCTAGCAATACTAAAACAAAATCTATAGAGATGGATCTTAAAGAACGAGTAGTTATTAGACCTTAGGTAGAAAATAGAGAGCCAACCATGATGGACTTAGCATTAGAAAATATAGGTAGACCTGTGGCTAGCATTTTTGTTCCAGAGTCACTGCAAATAATTTTGAAATTCCATATAGTATCATCTCAATAATTAGGTCATCACAATTTGGAGGTTTAGCTTTAGAAGATCCTAATGAACATTTGCAAAACTTTCTTGATACTTGCGATCTTTTTAAAAGCAATGGAGCCTTTGATAATGCAATTAGGCTTAGGATTTTTCCTTTTTCTCTTAAAGATAAGGTGAAAGCCTAGTTTTCAAAACTTCAATATGGTTCTATTGCTACATGGGATGAGTTAATGAAGTTGTTCCTTACTAAATTTTCCCACTTACTAAGATAGTAAAGATGAAGGTCAAGATCAGCTCATTTATGCAGTATGAAAATGAAAGTCTATAAGAGGCATGGGAAAGGTTTAGAGAGATGCCTGCTAAGTTTCCTAATCATGGATTCAATAAGTGGCAGCAAGTAGATATCTTCTACAATGGATTAACACCTTCAACTTGTAGCAACATTGATGATGTGGCTGGAGGTAATTTTATGCACAAGACTGCGATCGAAGCCTATAATCTCATTGATGAAATGGCTATAAATAGTTTTCAATACAATTCTAAATACCATTCAAGGAAGCCATATAGTTTTAATTTGATTAATGACATATTAGCTCTTGTGACTTAAATGGAAGTATTGAACAAGAAGTTGGATAGTCTAATGAGTGGAGATGGTAGTAGTTCTTATAAAGTTGAATTGGAAAGTTGTGGTAGTATCACTTATATACATCATTGGAGTGTCAAGAAGGTAGCCCTTTTTCTCGAGAACTAGAACAAGCCTAATATGTTGGAAATTTCAACAAGCAAAGAGGAAATCCTTTTTTAAACACATATAATCCAAGTTGTAGGAACCATCCTAGCTTTTCATTGAGCAATAACCATAACAACATGCAACCACCATAACTAATTCAAGTCAATGCTCAAAGAGCACCTCCACTTGGTTTTAGAGCTAACCAATCTCAAAGAGAGTCACCTAGTTTTAAAGAAATAGTTTTGAAGTATATCCAATGTAATGAGTCTAGAATGCAAAACCATGAGGTGCATAACTCTTATTAAGAATTTAGAGACTCAAGTTGGAAAAATTACATAACTCTTACAGGAGAGGCTAGTTGGTAAACTTCGAAGTACCATTAAAGCTAATCTTAGAGAGCACGCTAAGGCAATTATCTTAAGAAGTGGAAAAGAGGATGAGAATGAAAAGAAGAAGATTTAAGAGAAAGGAAGTCAAAGTGATGGTGGAAAGTGAAGAAGAAGAGAACAAAAGAAGACATGACAGAAGAGAGAGAGCTATTGAAAGAAGAGAGGAAGTGGAAGAAGATAGAATAGAAAGAAGACATGTCAAAAGAGAGAGAGAGAGAGAGAGAGAGAGAGAGAGAGAGAGAGAGAGAGAGAGAGAGAGAGAGATAAAGAAGAAGAGAAAAAGAAAGAAAAGTAAGATGAGGGTGAGATTTCAGAGAAGCCAC
>JAOXYD010049164.1:0-13404 GCA_028565735.1 Pinacopodium congolense | reverse complement strand
TAGTAGTAAGAGTAGCGTCTCAGTATTCTTCCCAGGGGGTATTGGGGCGTTACATATTTGGTCTAAATGCATTTTCATCCCTCTTATTCTAAGGTGATATCAAAACATATGTATTCTTATATATATGAGAAGTGTGAACATTTATCACATCATTTTCCCTATCACGAAGATTTACTTAATGAGTTTATGCATAAAAATATTCTTATTTCTACCTTGATGTATTTCCCTCTTTGGTTATGATTTAGTTCCATACATGAATATGTGATGTGTTTTTTTAGGTTAGGATTTAGAGGATAATGTAATATTTTCATAAAATGACTTAGGTATATGCTCATCTTCTAGATTCTTTTCTTTAACTAATGTAGTCTTATTTGATAGAGCATTTCATGTGTAAACCCAAAGCCACATATATCATTTGAAGGTTTTTAAGCACTTAGCATCCATAATTTTTTTTCTTTAGTGAATCTAGACAATGAATTTTTAAGCTACTTCGTTTTCTTAGTTTAAATTTTAAATATTCAACTAAGTCATCATAAGTATATCAATGTTACAATCATTTTCATTATAAGAAGTAGAAAAAGATGCTACTTTATCATTTAACATGAAACATATATACACAGACTTACTAGCGTCATCTCATATGGTGGCTTTTAGGCCTTTTTCTTCTGGCCTTCTTCTTCTCCTTTTTGTCATGTTCTTTATGTAACGGGCATCGTGACCTTATATAGCAGATTTTCTTACATTCAAAACAAGTTATATTAGCTAACTTAATTTTAGAGTTGAACCTACGTTCTTTAGATTCCCTTCTTCTCGTGGAGCTCTTCTTTAAAAAATTATTAAAGCTCCTTGTGAGTAAAGCAATCTCCTCATCATCACCAGTACTTGTAGAGGCTTCATCGTCGCTATCCTCTTCTCTTGATACCTTGAACGCCATGCTTCTTTTCTTTTGTATGATCTCCTCTTCTTGCGTCTCCTCTAGCCTTATTTCATAAGTTAAGAGGGATCTAATCAACTTCTTTAAGGGGAGGACATTCAAGTCCTCTGCTTCTTATAAATTTTGTTTATACTTCCCATGTATTTGATATAGACCTTAATATCTTTCCTACTAATTCAATATTAATGTAGATCTTATGTAATCCTTTAAAAGCATCTATATTATTGATAAATCTTGTATACATATAAGATATACTTTTATCATGCATCATATGGAAGATTTCATATTTATGTGTTAACATGTTAACCTTACTTTTCTTTACTTGATTTGTACTTTAATAAGTCACCTTTAATGTGTTACAAATTTCATATACAGTTTCAAACATGGATACTATATTAAACTTACTTTTACTTAAGGTATAATATAAATTATGCATAGCTTTATTATTCAATAATACTAGTTTTTCATCATTCTTATCCCACTCATCTTCAGATTTTGGTACTCTTTGATTTTCCACAATTTTCATAGGCATGAGGCTTTTTTGTGACACTATTTTTTTTTTATATAATTTTACATTATCAGCTATTAAGAAATATATTAGTCTAGTCTTTTATTATAAATAATAAGTTTCAATGAAATATGGGGTTGTACTGATGTTTTGTCCTTCTAAACTAGTAGATGGTAGTATTGTATTCAAATGTTCCATATTATGATCTTATTACTCACTATTTCATTAGAAATAAAATTATATGAGACCTAACTTTGATACTAATTAGTGGTCCTTATGTGGCACTTAAGAGAATGATGAATGAGGTAATTTTAAAATTTTTAAGTCTTTGAACCTAGTTAAAAAATTTCCCTCTTAATTTAAAGTGAAATATGAAATAATATAATGAACAATATAATATTATTGTTTGAATTAAAATAAACCTGAAAAATAAAGAGTAAAGGGAAGAGAGATGCAAATTGATTTTTATAGTGGCTTGATATACAACCCACACCTATATTTACTTTTCAACATCTTATTGGAAATTTCACTAACGTTATTTTTTTTAACATGTAAAGTGATGTGCATGTATCATATGTAAGTTTTAATTAAAAAAAATATCCAAAGAATACATTCACAATACCATAAAACGTAAATAAGTAAATGTATTTGTCAATAACAATATAATTAATGTAAATCCAGATATCGAATCTATAGGGATTATTATTGTCAATGAATTTCTATCTAAATTACCAATCCTATAAAATGGTAATATGATTGATTGATTAGATAAAGGAAATAAATGAAATAATTAAAAATAAAATGATGAAGTTAGGATTTAGGTAATTAATCCCTCTAAGATGTGTTTGTATTCATTGTTTATCTTAATTTAACTCATTTTTCCAAATTTTTTAGAGCATAAGTTCCCTAAGGTAAGTCTCACACTCTCTCAAGTTATACAATCTTATCCAATTTAATAAATTAGATAAAAGTTCTCTCTATCCCAACTTATCGATTGAATGCATTAATTCATTCTATGGAGTCTATTGTTTTAGCTAAGCTCACACTTAACCCGTACATCTTATATAAGCCCATCTCTATATCCTTATGCAAGATGTTTTGTCTATAGAGTGATCTAAAGTATACAATTGATCTTTCAATCCAATCATACATAAATCAAAGCTTTGGAATAAAAGTTTACATTGGCATAAAAATTAAATATAAAGTTATTAATATTTGTAAACAAATCTAACTCAAAATCTAGAAATCAAAAGTTAAATAAAGAATAATAAATAACACTACATTCATAAAAATCCATATCCTATGAAAAGATTAGTTCCTAAACATTGTATGATTCATAGATACAATCAATAAGAAGAAGGACAAAGAAAAACTCATAATGAATTGATCTAAATCCTTGACTCCTTGATGGTTGTTAATGTGAATTCCTATCCTCGATCTTTGGTTTCTTGTGATTAGAACATTCTTTTTTCTTCAATATTGTACAAAACCCTTTACAGATAGCTTAGGACTAGATTATTATTCCTTGGTGGCTGATTAGAAGAGTCTAGAGGCAAGCAAATGCATTAAATAGGTCAAATTAGGTTATTTGCATAGGATGACCCCAGTTGGATCACAGTTAGGCTCATGAGTGTGATCCTAGTCATGATTCCCTCTGGCTAAAAATCATAGCCTGAGGAAGTGGATTATAGTTGTGATATTGGCTGTGATCCCTCTAGCTTCTGCAATCCTCATAGTCTTCTTATAATATCTCTTATGTCTTTCATCCTTTTATCGTGAAATTTGATATGGAACTTTTTAGCATGATATTCTTGCTATCTAAGTTGCTTCCATATCTCTTTGAGCTTGAAGGATGCATTCCATTTCTCTTCAAAGTCTTATAAACATAAAAAAAATTGGAAACAACTAAGCAACATCTCATTTAAAGAAACTAACACAATATGTACAATAATTATATGGATTTCCCTATAAAAATCAATCTAACCATTAACAAATCATGCCCAAAACATGTATGAATTAGGAGATATCATGAAGATAAACCCTTTTATAACCACTCATTCTTTTTTATGGGACAAGATTAAACCTTCTACAACCATTATCTTTTTTCACATGATAAGAGTAACTCTTACAATTTTAATTCCACAATGTCACTACCCTAAAATACACTTTAAAAATTTTCACTTTACCAATTCAAAGTGTTTAAAATGACTCATAAATAAACTAATGATGAATGCACCAAAACTTCATAAAAACATAACCAAAACACTTAAATAATCTAAATGCTTCTCAAATCACTTCTATTAAAACCTATGCATAACTAACCTCTAAACATAACTATTTAGTGTGTAAAAACCTTAAACTAGTCCTTTATTATCATTGATATATATATCATAAAACAATTTAACATAATGTTTACCATTGACATTAACCATTGGAACATAATCTTGCACCTATTTGTCGACTAATCATATGCATTAGTCTATTAGTCTAACGTATTAATCAATTAAAGGTCAACCACTTTGATCTCAGACTAGTATTTTAACACTTTTTAACACATCTGAATTACCCCAAAATATTTTTCAACATTTTCAAATGCTTCATATAAAATTCAACCTAAATACATTTTAAAATAGTTCCTCAAAAGATTTTGATCCTTTTAGAGCATTATTTAAAAACTTTCCTTATATAATTCATTTTGATTATGCAAACTATATGTATAGTACGAATGCATTATACATGATTTGCCCCCATTAAACTCCTTGAGAAGAACAAGATAAGATTAGAATAGTTACAAGATATAACCTATGTGAAAACACTATCTTGGTCTTGAACTTCATCCTTTGTGCTTTATCTTCATTATTCCCATTTAAACTTTAAAGATCCAAATTATTCTCTTAGATACTCTCTTTTTTCTTTAAGCTTATCTTTTCAATCCATCACACACAATAAAATTATTAGTAGTAAGACTTTTTTTTTATCATTAAAACTTAGGTGGATCGTCTCTTAGTTTAACACAATCATTACAATATTAATTCAATAAGCCTTACATCTAAAAATAGCCTAAAAATAACCTTACTTAATTAACCAAAGCATTTAAAAGGGCTATCTATAACCTTAAAATGAATGCACAAAGACACTTTAAGAACAACCACAAAAACCACCAAAAACACTTAAATCAATGATTTACCACTCAATTATTTCACTTCTAATTCACTTGAAGCATTACACAATTTCCATATTACCTATTTATACGTGCAAATCCTTTAACTAGTTGTTTATATTCACTAGAACACGTTAAAAACCATTAAACACTCTTTTTGTTTTCTTAGAAACTAGCTATTAGTACATAAATTTTTTATGTACCGATCGATGAGTTAGACTTGTTAGTTGACTAGTTTATTTACACTAGTTGACCAATCTATACAAAATCCTCCCTTCAGTCGACCACTAACCCCATTAATGGTTGATCAATCTTTTCAGAAACTGGTTTTTAATACTTTTAATACATTTTTACTCATCTAAACATTACTTATAAGTATAAAAGAAGTTAAGGATATATTTTCAGGATCATACCATCAAATGTTTCAGGAAGACTTATAAAATGGTGGATTGAGTTAGAGTAATTCAACATCAAGTACCTTTTAAACTTTAACTTAACTAAAAAAATCAATCTTATATATAAAATGGGCACATATAAACAAAAACACATTCAAGCACTTATTGATTGACCATTTTAGGCTTGGTTGGTAGGTCACTTTGTCTTTTTACACAAAAGACAATACTTTGTCATGAACACCTATAGTTTCTCAATCAAGCCACCTCATACTAATTAGTTACTAACATCACTCATTAACTTTGAACTTTTTATGATACAAAGATAGTGGAGTGAATTATTGCTATAACAAAATGTGCATTCTACACATAAAACACCATAATGACCATCAAGTATTCATCTTCTAAAGTCATGACACAAACAAAATGTCCTTACTCATCAATATTCACAACTAGTTACATAGACTTTCAAATTCACTTAAAAAATTGAATTCATTGTTTATATCTTAAATTCCAGTCCAAATGCACACAAAAATCCATATAAAGGTTTTTTCAACTTAGAGTTATGAAAAAGGAATTAGTTCCACTATATATTCATAACCATAATTAAGAAAAGCCATGATAAAAAATTGTCCATAATAACTATACAAATCATAAACATCATATCAAGATATACCGATTAACATTTAATCAACCTTAACATGATTTTCAATAGAATATCCAAGTTGGTTACAAAAAGACTTGCAAAAATTCAAGTGTGTATATCTCAGCATAATTGTCATCTCATTCCCCCCATCCCCTCCCCCCCAGCACATATACACACACCTAATTTGAATATTATGTTTGTGGTATAAAAAATAAAAAATATAGGAATGAAAAGAGAAAAGAAAATCCCTTGAAAAAAAGATCCAACAATACCTTGTAGTCATTCGAAAAACTAAAACTAAATCCTATGCCTATCCAAAATCACATCGTAATAAATTAGTAAGAAGATGTGGAAGACTTTAGAAAAAAGAGCATTCATCTATACCTTTCATTAATCTCGGCATATATATTATAGCTCTCTAGCCATTTACCTTTAAAGGGGTCTCATGTTCTCTCCATAGCTCTAGAAACCTAAATGGAAAGACCTTTGCTACCTTGAATGGATCAGTCCACCTTGACTTAAGCTTCCATAGAAAAAGATGAAGATGAGAGTTATAAATCAATACCTGAATGCCCACATTAAAATCTTGGTGTAAAAACTTTTTGTCATGCCATCTCATCAGTCACTCCTTATATAGCTTGGAATTATAGTAAACATCATACTTGAACTCTTCAAGTTGATCAAGCTACATAAATCTCTTAACTCCTACACAAGACAAATCAAAATTAGGAAATTTAATGGTCTAATATGATGCTCTAACTCAACTGGAAGATGACAAGATTTTCCATACACTATCTTAGATGGTGACATGCTTATGAGTGTTTTAAAGCCAACCCTATATGTCCAAAGTACATTATTCAAACTTAATGACTAATCTAGTCTAGAAGCATTAATAATCTTGTCTAAAATTTTCTTTAGTTCCCTATTAGAGACCTCAATCTACCCTATAATTTGGAGGAAGTGATAAGGATGTGTTTTATTATGTTTTATTATGTAATCATATGGATTCATCCCTACTTTTAATGAAAAAGTTCTTAAATTGTGTCATATTGTGTTGAATGACAGATTTGAGGTATTAAAATATTTTTGGATGAAAAAGCGAAGTTTTAGGAATATTTAGAGTAAAATTGGAGCAAAGGAGCTATTGTAGAGGAGTTAAACAGTGACTCAACAAGAGGTTGAATGGCACCGTTTGACTCAGGGCACTCATAACCTAAATGGTGGTTAAAACACTTATCATTTTAATGTAATATACTGCCATTTAATTTATTATTAGCGAAAAAAAAAGAATGATAAAGGGATCTTTTCGCCATCCTTTGATTTTTTATATTTAGAAAGGATATGAAAGGGTCCCTAATAAGTAAAAGACCCTATTCTCCAGCCTCCATCCTTTTCATGAAGAATCATCTTATTTTCCAAGCATTTACTTTATGTTCTTAGGGTTTTAAGCATTTCTTTTTATTTGTAGTTGCTATTAAGATTTTAGTTTATGTTCTAAATAGTTTAAACTTTAGTTTTATATTGTTATTGATTCTCTTTAGCTACTGTTCTATTGTTATTTTATTTTTATTTGGGTTTGCATTGGATCATGTATGAGCTTGAGTTTTTAGTTGAATAGATTGTTTTGATTCTATTTTCTAGTCTTTGTCTCTTTAATTCCTTTATATTTTCTGCATTTATAGTTACTATTTTGTTAATTTTAATTTTTTTATTGTTAATTTCATTATGTTAACTTAAGTTTTCATTTGGGTAAGAAGATATTGATGGGATAATGTCTTTATAATTATGGTAATTGACTTAATTTACATTGGGCATTATGTTTTAGGTTGAGATTGAAATGGAATTTAGTTTAAATGATGTCAATTAGGAATTTCCGTATAGGTTTGGCCAATCTATTTGTAGTTCTTAGATCAATTGCTAGGTATAAGCTTTTAATATGTGATAATCATTGGCAAATATCATAATTAGTGATAGGTTAAGTGAATTTGTAGCTAAATTTAATCAACTTAGCATAGGATTCCAATTCTCTAAGTTACACATTCTGAGCTTGTGTGATTGTGGCTTAGACTAGTTGTTCCCTAGTATCTAATGCTATCACACGATTAAATTTAAAGAACTTGTTCCTGATTCTCACATGATTAGGGGCAAATTTTCTATCGTATAAGATTTTTCTAAAATCGGAGGAACTTAGGACTTAACAGCTTATTTGGATCCATAGGCTATCATTTTAGATAAAGCATAATATATATTTTCAATGATTAATTATAAGTCTTGAATCTTGAATATATCTTCTACCTAGTTTTTCCTTATTATTATGTGTTTGATTTTATTCTATGTTCATACTTATTTGTTTTGATTTCATTAGTTTCCTTTTATATTTATTTTAATTTAATCAAAATTTTAGGGGTTTTTTATTTTTATTATTTTAACGTAACATTAGAAATAGTTTTAACTCTCCCTAGCTCCCTGTATATTCGAATTTAACTCACCCTATCATGTAGTAAAGTTCCATTAGGTTTAATATTTGGTAGTTTGTGACGAGCCATCAAATTTTTGACACTGTTACCGAGTAGCTGACATGGTGTTTTTGCTATTTCTTTTGTTGTTTTTATTTTTTTTGACCTTTGTGTTCTATTAACATTTTCAAATAATGACTTATTTTTAGTGTACTTTTAATTATGATCCTTCTTTCATTAATTCTTATGATGATGAGTTTGAGTTTAAGTTTATTGCTATCTTTAGATTGGAACAACAGGTAGCAAATCTCACATCCTTAGTTGAGTAAATAGCAATAGATATAGTAGACATTATGGTATGTGATTTTTGTTCATTTTTGGACCATTCTTTTGATATTTTTCCTACCTTGTAGGTTAAACAGTAGTTTTATAGAGTTGGCGGTTCCTAAGAGAGCTAATAAAAATGGTGTAATCCTTACACTCTGATTTACCATCTAGAGTGGGAGGATCATTCTTGTTTTTCATATGGGGGCCACTAGCATGGATTTAGTTCTTTGACAGCTTGCCATCAATGTTAGCCATAGTGTCAGCCCATGACTCCGCCTCTAATATCACCATCATAAGTTGATGGGATGCCATTAGAGGAGATCATAAAGAGTTTGACTATAAGCATTCTTTAATTCGAGCAAGAAATAAGGAGTGGCTTAAAGGACTTGGAAGATCAAGGGAGCCAATTGGCAAAAGTGATAGCAAGCCTAGAAGCCTAAGTCGTTACAAGAATTCTTAACCAACCAGAGGAAGACCATAGTGAGATGACATGTTTCATTTTGTTGGAGGGTGGAGAATAGCAATAGAAAGAGGAGCTCGTTGAGGAAAATGAGATGATCTTGGAAAAGAAGGAGGATGGAATACCTCATAATGTAAGTAGTACTTCTATTAGTATTCCCAACCACATTTATGTTTCTTTTCCTAGTAGGTTGAAGGAGGAGGAAGAAGAAGAGGTGAAGAAAGAAGAAAAAGAGAAGAAGAGTGAGCAAAAGATGCAAGAGGATTAGGAGAGAGAGAGGAGTTGAATCAGGATGGATGTTTAAAGGAGCTATGCATAAGCGAGCCAAAGTTAGAAAGTGACGAGCAGGATGTAGAGTCTCTATACCCATCGCTTAATCAACTAGGGAGACCATCTTAGTGGAAGGGAGGTGTCTATAGTGGAGAGTGGACCAAGACTATGACGGAGACACAATATACTATAAGACATCGTACTAATTCTGAGCCCATTTCAAAGGAAGCACCTTTAGGGTCATTTATGTTTTTGAACATATTTCCTATTGGGTTCAAACGTCTGTTAACACCAAATGATGTACATAGTAGGGGTTGAGCATATAACCTTAGTTAAGCACTTTTTGGGACGCACTATAACCATATCCTTTAATTTGTGTGTTTTCTCATTTGTAAATAGCTTTTGGTGGATTTGGTGCGTGCTTTAGTTACTTTTTTCATGTTTTAGTTGTAGGTGAAAGATGAGTTGCATTCTTCTTAAAAAAGGAAGCTACGATCTTTATTCTTAAGGTTGATATGGTCTTTTCAATTCAAAGGGTACTTTTGTTTCCATTCTCATATATGTGTTTTTCTATTGTTTTTTGGATATTAGGAGCAATGTCTAATTTAAGTGTGGAGGTGGGGAAAGTTTAAATTTTTTTACAATTGAGATGTTATGAGTCCAATGGTTATAATTTAAATGTGATAGCTTTAAATGATCTTGATCTTTAATTCATAGTTAATTGCGATATTGGAATGCAATAGGTGCTTTTAATTTGGTGAACAATGATTGATTCTTGAATGATTTCTAACTATTTTTTTCATTTTTCATTTTATTTTAAGTGCTTGCAAAAGTTTAGTAACCTCATTTTTATCATATTAAGTGCTTAAGATCATTTCATATGATTTTTCATGTGCATTTGGAATTGGATATTTTGTTTAAATTGAAAGAAAAGAAAAAAAGTGTGTTTATTGAATAAGTGAGCACATTTTCACTTCATTGTATTCGAATCTATAAAAAGATTGAATTTATGAGTGGTGTTAGTAGCTATTTGAAAGTGTGATCTAATCGAGTAACTAGAGTTATTCATGAAAAAATGTTCAAAAACTTAGACATATCAATCAAGCTTAAAAGGGATATCCTAGTTGAGTAACTGGGATCATTCATCACAAGGTGTTTGATTTCACGTAAAAAGATTAGATGTTCTCCTATAAAATGCTTTAAAGTTGCAAAATTGTGTTTGTTCTTGTGTTTACATTCTTGACTTTATTCATATGATGCGCTATAGGAAATGATTTGAATGCTTGATATTATGCATTAAGGGTTGCTTTACTAACTTTACGTGATTTAAATGAGATTAACCAAATTTTGTCAAGAAAGAATTGAGATTTGCGAACTAGATTAAAGGCATTGAGTAGTTTTTGTTTGTACTCAATTAGCTTGAGACTTTGGATCAAGATTGTTTTGAATATCATGTTTAAAGCATTGTTTGAGGATAAGCAATGGTTCAAGTGTGGGGATATTTTATAGCGATGTGTTTTGTTATGTTTTATTATGTAATTTCATATGGATTCATCCTTAATTTTGATGAACAATTACTCAAATTGTGTCATATTGTAAAATTTTCAGCAAAAAAAAAAAAAAAGAAGAAAGGATAAAGGGGTCTTTGCACCATCCTTCGATTTACCCTATTTAGAAAGGGTATAAAAGGGTCCCTAATGAGTAGAAGACCTTATTCTCTAGCCTTCATCCTTTCTTAGAGAATCATTTTATTTTTCTATCATTTTATTCATGTTTTTAGGATTCTAAGCATTTCTTCCTATTTGTAGTTATTGTTAAGCTTTTAGTTTATGTTTTACATAGTTTAAACTTTAGTTTTATCTTGTTATTGATTCTCTTTAGCTACTATTGTATTGTCATTTCAATTTTATTATGTTTTGTGTTAGATAGTGTGTGAACTTGAGATTTTTAGTTAAACAAATTGGTTTTTTTTCTATTTTCTAGCCTCTGGCTCTTTAATTCATTTATTTTTTCTATATCTTTAGTTGTTGTCTTGTTAGTTTATTTTGTTTTGTTGTTAATTTTATTATGTTAGCTTTGATTTTCCTTTAGGTAAGAAGATATTGATAGGATAATTACTTTATAATTGTGATAATTGACTTAGTTTACATTGAGCAATATGTTTTAGGTTGAGATTGAATTGTAATTAAGCTTAAATGATATCAATTAGGAATTGCCTTATAGGTTTGGCCAATCTATTTGCAATTCTTAGTTATATTGCTAGATATAGGCTTTTGATACATAATAGTCATTAGAAAATACTATAGGTACTAATAGTTTAAATGATTTTGTAGGTAAACTTAATTAACTTTGCCTAAAATTTTAATTCTCTAAGTTATAAAATCTGAGCTTGTGTGATTGTGACTTAGGCTAGTCATTCCCTAATGTCTACTATTATCTTACGATTAAATTTATAAAGCTTGTTCTAAGTTATTGTGTGATTAAGGGCAAATTTTCTATCATATAGGATTTGTATAAAATGCAAGAGCTTGTTTGGATCTATAGACTAGCAGTTTAGATAAAGCGCAATATATATATATAATTCAATGATTAATTAGAAGCCCTGAATTTTGGATATATTTTCTACCTAGTTTTCATTATTTTTATGTGTTTACTTTTATTCTGTTCTCGTGCTTATTTGTTTTGATTTCATCAATTTCCTTTTATATTTGTTTTAATTTCACAAAATATTCAAGGGGTTTTTATTTCCTTTTATTCTCTTTTAGCACAACATTAGAAATAGTTTTAACGCTCCTTAACTTCTTATAGATTCGACCCAAACTCATCCTACTTCATAGTAAGGTTTCATTAGAATTATTATTTAGTAGTTTGTGACAAGCTATTAGGTGGTATGGTGTAGTGACCTTGTAGGTCACTCTATACTTGGTTACAAATGAATCAAATAGTTTGTTACAAAAATACGACTCCTATTGCTAATAATAAACCTAGGTGTTCCAAAACATAGAAGATGTTCCTTTTTAAGAATTTAATTGTTAGTCCTATGGCAGCCAAGAGGGGGGTGAATTGTGTGTTTAAAAATTCTTGCAAAAATAAAACACTTTAAACACCTTAGGCCAATTTAAACAATATGAAAAATTTAACAAAAAATTCAACTTATATGGAATGTCAATTCTTATGCCAATATTAATCAAATTCAATCAATAATTAAGCAAAAATAAACCAAAAATATAAAAGAGAAAAGGGAAGAGATGAACACCAATATTGATAGAGGTTTGTCTACCCCAAAGATAGACTACGTCCTCTTTCCAACTAATTGTTGGAAATTCACTAACAACAATCTTGGTTAAAGGCCAAGAGGAACCTTTTACAACAATCTTGATTCAAGGCTAAGAGGAACCTTTACACAATCTTGATTCAAGGCCAAGAGGAACCTATACACAATCTTGTTCTAGGTCAAGAAGAACCTATCCAACAATCTTGAATTCTAAGGTTAAGAAGAACCTATTACAATCTTACTTCAATTGGTGAAAAGTAACTCATACAACAATCTTTTTATGGCAAAGAGGAGCCTTACATCAACAACCAAATTCTATAATTTTTGTCCTACAAGGACAGTCCTTAAACCAAGCTCCCTTGAGCTTCAAACCAAGCTTATTTAGCTTATGACACCCTTGATCAAAATCAACACAAGGTAAGGGTTCAAATGCAACAAATGCAATATCGAATGTTCAATACACAATTAAGGCCTAAACCAATCCAATTCACAAATAAGGATTAACACAATCCAAATCTTCTTTGTCCTAGGTGAAGAGTAACCTAACAACTCTATTTTAAATGGAAAAGAGCAGCCAATAAATCAACCAAAGTCAATTCCCTAATTTAAGTCATAAAACACACCTTTTATTGTATTTCTTTAATGCACAATCAATAAAACCAAATCTGAAAATTCTAAAGGCAAACTACAATTATAACTAGCCTCCTAGCACTTCAATATATCATTAACAATTAGATTTAATAATCAAAAATGTGATTATTGCATACAACTTTCAGGTTGAAACACATAGACACAGAATCTATAAAAATATGTAGTCTTAAAGTTTTAGTCTATAGACATTCTAATTTAATCATTAAAATTATGCAAATTAAATAAAATAAACCTAATGAAATATCAATCAATATGTTAACAATAAATTTTAACAGCAAACGCAATTTTAACACATCAAATGAATGATCAAAATCAAGCACAAAGGT
>JAOXYD010049155.1:0-13404 GCA_028565735.1 Pinacopodium congolense | reverse complement strand
ATTAGGAAATCTTGGGCCAAATATAAATTAGATTAATTAACCAAAGGGAAACAAATAAGGATAACGACAAATCCTATTCTTAAAGCTTGATTTTCTCCCAATTTTCAGTTTTTTGTATTGTGATTGGTTATATTGCTCGCTCTTGCTCCTAATTTTGTCTGTGTCTCATTTATTTGTTTTTTTTATTTAATCGATTTCCAGAATAAATGTAAGCCAAATTGATAGGGTGTTTAGATACGATCCTCGTGGGATCGATATTCAATCTTTACTACAAGTATGACCCGTATACTTGCGGTTTTGAGTGTAAAACTAGTTGTTTATTTTGCAAACGCAACAGTTAGGGCATTAAATAGACACAAAAATCAACAAGCCATGCAGGGTTTAATCATATCTAATAAGCTTGGTATAATATGTCATTTGGAAACTAGAATAAATTCAAGTGGTATAATCCATTTATGATTTTTTCCCTTGAAGTTGTACCACGATTTCTAACCATTAACACCGTCTTAGATTTGTCAGCTTAATAGTTTTAAACATGTCTAATCAACTTATGCAATTAAAATGTCATCTTAGGGGTAGTAGCTTTGCCTTCTACCTCTCTATCATTTTTGCTTCCAACTTTTGTTTTCAAAGAAGACTTTCTTGCTATAAGTTAATGTACTTGGGGATATGCATGAACAAATACTGCTTGATATCTAGAGACTTTAATTACACTGTGTTGTCTGCTAGAACTAACTGCAATACCTCTAGTAGAAGATTTTTTTTTTTTAGTTGAGGAAGTGTATTAAAGCTTTAGGAGTTACATGCTTGAGGAGAGAGGGACATCTTTTCACTTAGTGGAATAAATAATAAGACATAAGTTCTATTAGTATAAAGCTTGATTGCAGCTTAGTAATTTGTCAATGGTTCAATGAGTTTTCCAGTTTTCCAATTACTATAGTAATTTCTCAAATCCCTTCATTTCAGATCACTCACTTGTTGAGATTTAAGACTTTCTAGCTAGATGACAAACTTTAACTCCCTTCAGATTCTTCAACCACTCACTTCTTGGAATGGGTTTAAGTTAGCTATCCTTAAAGGCACAAGTCTTCAAGTTAATGGCTTTGAGCAATATAGGTGCCTTAGGATGTTGCAAAAAGTTAAGGAGGAGATAAAGAAGTTTGCAAAGGACAAGATCCAAAATCATCAAGTTAAAGTTATAAGAACTAGACTCAATCTCTAATACTCCTAACAAAATCTTGCTATATATAAATCTAATATAAGGAAGTTTTCTCGAGTCACTGCTAAACTTAGTGCTTACTATGTAGCATTTGAACTTTATAAACATTTCAGGAGGCAAAAAGCTTCAGTCTTGTAGCTTAATCATGAGGAGAGTAAAAATAAGTACTTTTTTGGGCTCCTTTAAGTTGAAGGAATTAAAATAAAATCTATCAGCTTATGGATGATTAGGGGAAAATATTAAAAAAAAAACCTCATTCACTTCAATAATTGATTCTTAATTTCTATAAAAATCTGCTTTGCATAGCCCAACCATTCTAGCCGACCATGCCCTTGCTTAATTTTATCTCCTGCTTTATGTTTATAGTAAAAAAGGCTACTTGGTTGACTAAACACATGGATAGATAAGAAAGAGCAAATTCCTCAAAGACCATGCATCTAGTTAAATCTCAAGGCTCTGATGGGCTTAATGCTCCCTTTTTTTTTAGAAATCTTAGAACCTTCTTAGAGATCAAGTTTCCTTAGCTACAATGGAGTTTTTCCTCATCAATAAAACTGTTGGAAGAATTCAATAAGATCAATATTTATCTTATTCCTAAAATAAGCACTCTTACTTACTTCAAGGACTTAAGACCTATTTCTTGTTGCAACATTAACTACAAGTTAATAGCTGAGATCCTTATTGAAAGATGAAGTAAGTCCTCTTTGTTTTGATACATCATTCCTAAGTTGGATTTAGACCAAGAAGATTTACTAGTGACAATATCATATTGGCTCAAGAACTCTTTCATTCTTATTTTAAAAAGAGCTCTAATTCAAATTGTGCTATAGTTGGACATTCATTTAGGATTTCCTCAATGCTAAACACTTTCTAGTTGTCTATTCCAACAATCTTATGTAGTGCCTTTTCACCACATATTTTTGTTCTTTTACTAATGAAGAGCCCTTAGTAGTGTTTTAGGGTAAGAGTGAAATTAGACAAGTTGATACTTTTTCACCTTACTTATTTTGTTAAAGTATGGATGCTCCTTCCAACATTCTAGGCTATAGGATGAACAATTGTCTTAATTCTATTTTTAATAACAAGTGTAAGAAGTTACACCTTCATCATCTGATCTTTTTAGATGATATTATCATATTTAGTGGGGCTATTATTATGTCTCTATGACTTTTATTGGACACCACTAAACTATTCTTCTAGAATTTTAGGACCTTCTATTAATTTGGAGAACAGTCATTTGACTCTCTCAGCCGTGGCTATTGATCATGTTGACAGGTTTGTTAGGAATTTTATACCATAAATAAAGGACTCTCTAATCAATTATCTAGGGATCCCTATAATCTCAAAGAAACCTTTTGGGTCAAATGTATCCACCATGTTTATCTAAAAAATAATAGCTTTTGAGGCTATGGAATCAAAGCTTGCACAACTTGGATGATGCAAAATATTCTTAAGATGAGAAGTTTAGTTCACAGGGAGTTCTTCTCCTAAATTAGGAATGGAGCAAAGAACTTCGGGTTGCTTAATAATTGATCACTTATAGGGCCACTATATGATTTCTTGGAACCTCAATTGTTAAGGAATGTTATACCTTTCAATGCTAGAATGATGACATCTATTAGAGGGAATACTTGGTTCCTCAAATTTAAAGGTTGACATGCCCTTAGCAACTTGCTTGCACCTTTATGGGTTGACTACTGAAGTGAGGACACAATTTAGTGAACCATAAACCTTTTAAGCCAGTTCAGAAAAGAGAATTATAAGGAGATCCTTAGACCTTATGGAACTACTTTTGATTGACATAATTTATTGTGGTGTAGCCAAAATCTCCCTAAAGACCATTTCATTTTCTGGTTAGCTGTTAAGAATCGACTAAATACCTTAGATAGATTTTTGGCATGGGATGTTCATTACCTTAAACTCAGATTATCTAACTTGAATTTTGAGAGCCAAAACCATCTATTATTTTAATGTAAAGTGTCTGGTTATTTGTGGGACAAAATTCAACTCTTTTTTAAAGTCTACACTAAGAAATATACTTGAGACTTACTTATATAATGGGTTAGTTTAAGGAGTCATCTAAGAGTTGTGCTAGATGAGGATTACACAACCTTTTAAATTGTAGTAGGATGTTTGATTTATTCAATTTGGTAGGAGAGGATTTCTAAGATTTTTAAAGACAACTCCTTGAATCCTTCAATGTTACTATAGAAGATC
Organism: Pinacopodium congolense; assembly: GCA_028565735.1. Taxonomy (NCBI): domain Eukaryota; kingdom Viridiplantae; phylum Streptophyta; class Magnoliopsida; order Malpighiales; family Erythroxylaceae; genus Pinacopodium; species Pinacopodium congolense. The sequence goes on along the minus strand of JAOXYD010049155.1, from coordinate 9,968 downwards.
TTGTAATGGATAACAATGATTTTTGGTGGCTTAGATAGATGCTTCAACTTTATCTTTGAGTTTGTAATATGCCTTTAGCTTATGACCCTTTCAAGTTATGGTTTTTACTTGCTCACCCTTTGACCAACTCCTCCTAATAAGGGTGAAGCTATTCCTCTTACTGAGTTTATAGTTTAGTGACTGGCTTGTTTTGGTTGCTAGTTTGTTGCCTGCTTTCTCTTTAGTTTCTTTAGTTGTTGTCTTTTTTAAAATAACTATTATGTTTTGTAAAGCTTATTGGTTTTATCAATTGATCATATATTTTTTTTAAAAATTAATAATAGTCACCAAGTCCCTAGAGGAGAATTCCAATTCATCATATCATGGATTTGGAGTAAAAGTGAAGGAGAGAATCAAACCAAAACACCAAGAAAGTGAAGATTAAGACTAGTTTTCCAATAATAATCATAGAGAAATCAAAGGATTCAAGAACTATAAACATGAGACTTTCTATCCTATCTTTCATTATGATTGTTTTGTTGTTTTCTTTATGTTTGGGATTTAATTTTCTTAGAGGATTTGGATTGTTATAAATCCTAAATGGTTATATTAGATTGATTTCTTTGATTTAATGTGAATTATCATATTGTCCTTAAATTACCTATGAAGTTAAATGAGATAGGGTTTTGAATATTTGTGACGGTGCAGAACTCAATTCCAATTATTTAATTTCAAAATTTCAGATTGACCAAATCAAATATATGATTAGATCAACCATAGATGATGCATCTTGCATAAATTCCTTAACCACAGGCTTACATGAGATTTTCGGATTAGATTTGAGCACAGTGAAAATAGTAAGTTCCATAAAACATAATAATGCATTTAATTGATGAATTGATATAATACCACTAACTGCTTGATTTTTAAAATTGAATAGCATTTGCAATACTTGATCATGAATTTTAATTTAATTTAGGGGACCTATGATCTAAAATAATTTGGGAAGTCGATTAAATCAAGGCTAATTAATGAATACAAACACATTTTAAAGGGATTGGTAATCTAGATCCTAACTTCATAATTGCTTTTTAGTTCTTGTGAGTTGTTTGTTGATTTGAAATTAGTGATTTTTTTACTTTATTTTCATTAATAAATTAATTAATCAATCATCTTGTAAGTAGGTTAGATAGTAAGGATTGTAATTCTCTAGTAATCATAGTCTAACTAGATTGCTAACTTGGACTTATACTAGCCATACTGCATTGCGATAGGTGGACTTTCATTATTGCTTATTTTAACATTGTTGTTAGGATTCTTTAGTTTACTTTTATTTGAAAAATAGGCTTGTTTAGTACATACCCTATCAAGTTCTTATCGATGTTACTAGGGACTACTTTCATTTAGTAGGAGTTTCTATTCTTTTTAAAACTAAAAAGTTTTCTTTGCTTTATTTTTCTTTTTGTGCATGATTATAAAAGTAAAAAGAATTCATTAATCTTTCGTGTAAGGTTTTGAGCTGTAAGCACTCAATTTAATGGTTTGAAAAATAAATGGATGATAGATAGAATGGTTTACATTAACTATGGGTGCAACACCTATAACTTGTCATAGAATGATTCGACTTATTTCAAGTAGCCTTCATAAGACTACTATTAACAATAGAAAGAAGAATTGAGTCTAAGATAACCATTAATGGAAGTCATATCCATAATAAAAGCTCAACTTAAAGGTGCAGAGACCTCCATCCATAAGTTGGCAACATAATCTAAGTAGTTTATTCAACAAGAAGAAGAATCAAGGTTGATAGAGATGTTAGTCAAGGTTTTATCTATAATAGAAGCTCGAATTGAGTGTATAAAGACTTCCATAGACAATTTGTAGGTAGAAGTAGGGCAATTAGCTGAATTGATTTTAGAATAAGTGCGAACAATTGTGCCTACCAATACAGAAGTGGATTTAAGGGAGCACGATAAGGGTGGCTTCATAACAAGTTAGGGGGAGATAACAGTCAAAATCGATGAGAAAGAAAAAAGTGTTGTTGATGTAGAAATTATAAGGGGAAAAAGTACCTTTGTACTTTGATTTTGTTAATACTATAGCTCCAAATTGTTTATAGAAGATTGGATATCATGATCTTATTCCAAGGTACCGTAATGGTGTTGTGAGTTTACCAAAGTTTTAAATAAAGTTTACCAAAGAAATACTTTAACGAAATCACAATTCATAAAGAAAGAAAGTTAACATATCTCCATTGTAATATGGCTCAGTGAATCTAGGTTTCGATCTATAAGGATTGCTATTATCAATGTATTCATATCTAAAATAGCTACCTTATTAAATTAATGGATTGATTGATGATTTAGAAAAGAAAATAATTAAAAAACAAAATAAACATCTAAGACTCTTGTAAAGATTGACATTTAAGAATGAAATTACGATTAAGGCAATTACGTTGTCTAAGATGCATTCATACTCATTGTATTTTTGTTTTAACTTGAATTCCATGATTTATTAGGCATAGACTCCCTAATGTAAATTTTACTCTATCTCGAGTTTTGTAGTCTTACTCAATTCAATAAATAAGGTGAAAGTTATCTCTATCCAAATCTAATGATTGAATGCATTACTTGGTTCTATGGAATCTATTATTTCATTTAAGCTAACATACAACGTGGATATCTTATGTAAGATAATCTCTAGGTCCCCATGTAAGATACTTTGTTAATGAAATGATCTAATGCACATAATTACTCTCTTAATCTATTTATACACAAATTAAGGTTTTGAAAACAATGTTTATGTTCGTATAAAAATTAAACTCATGGGAATTGTCAAGCCATGAGTGTGGCTCAGGCCATGGCTTTTAGCTAGAATTTAAAACTTTTGTTTTCCTTTGGTCTTTCTGCAATATCTTCTTCTTTTCTTTTCATTGGGCCATAAATATTGTATGGAGGTTCCTCAAATGATGTTCTTGCAATCGAATTAGTCCTATAATAGTGCAAACTCTTGAAGTACATCTAATGTCTCACCAAAGTCACCTGTACGAAAAATAGTGCTTGTTAGAGCTTCTATTACTCATCTCTTGATGCATTTTTCATGGCTTATCATAAGGCCTTAAAAATTGTTATGGAGCTTCGCCATTTGATGTTCTTCAATGTAAAATTAACTCCACACCATTTAAAATCCACAATGTGCAGCAAATTGTTGTCCAAAATCTTATGAAAAGAGATCAAACATAAAAATCACATGAGTAGCATCTCATTCGAGGATTTTAAATAGAATTGCATGAGAATCACATAAAATTACATCAAAAAATTCTCCTAAAAAATATTAAATCAAGCCTAAAATATGTATATTCTATCCACTATAAAATGCCCCTACACTTAAGATGTTCCTTATCCTCAAGCAACGATTAAACATCCACTTAAGCAATATCCATTAAGAGTCAAGAGTTTATTGAGTAAAAAAAATATAAACCAATGTTTTTTATTTATTTTCAAATAACAATTCCATCATGAAAAAAACTTGGATAACACGCTATTAGTAATTAGGCAACCTTCAGTGCACAATATCAAATATCTATGAAGTTTCATATAGATCATTATGTAAACTTGTTCAAGGAAATCACTAATGAAAAGTACAACTCATTCTTTTTAATTTTGACAACTTTGGGGTTTCTCTTTGTATTTTTATGTGAGATCAAACATCTTGTCATGAATGTACCCTAATTATTCAATTTGATTTAAATTTTTAGCTTATTTGGAATGTCATCTTACCTTTTCACATGAAGGTGAACATTTTACCTTAAATATCCTAGGTTACCAAGATAGTAAACAATCACATTAAATATCCTAGGTTACAAAGGTAGCAAACAATAAAAAATGGCTACTAGCTCCACTCATACACTTTATCCTTTTCATCTATATGAAACCAACAGAGTAAGTTTTTACTCATTTAATTTAAACACAATTATACTTTTTATTCATTAAAAACACATCTTATTTCAAATTTGCACAATAGTCCATATGCGATTATATTAAAAATTTAATATTAAACCCCAAAGGTGCCTAATCTCACAACAAAACACACAACAAAAAAGATAAAAGATTTTTTTTGGATAAAAATAAGTTAAGAATTGTTCAATGGTCACCTTAGCAAAAACATTTATGAAATTAAAACATTCGTCATGGATATTTACGTTATTACTCTTGGGCTCCTAACAACTTAAGTGTGATAAATATGTGAACAAATCATAACATATGCAACTCACCCCCCAACCTTAAACTAAATCATCCTCAATTTGGATCATAAAAAAATTATATAAAAGAAAGAGGGGAAGGGAGAATAAAATGCCCCTGAGTACTGAAGTTCAAATCTAGGTATGACTATAATAGATTAGGACTTAAATCCACATATTTGAAGGTGTATGATCTAAGATTGTGATTGAAACTTGACGATTAAAACTAAGACACAAGCTTTTCTAAATATTAAATCAAGATAGGATAAAATAATATAAAATAAAAGAATATAAAAAGAAATCGTAGATGATGCAATAGTAAAGATTTGAAATAAAATGGAAATAAAACTAACAAACAAAAAAAAGCATCAATCAAAGTTAGTTGCAAAGTGAAGTCTATGGGCATATTTATTAAATGTCCTTTAAGAGAGGTAATTATAATGAAGATGTATGAACTCCCTCTATATGTCCTACTACTAATACTAAAATACATGTGGATAAGCCACCTTCATTCCTAACAATCATAAGCAATCAACCATTTAATCATTCACACATACTACCATGATTATTATGAATGGTCATTACAACCAACACAAGAATTCTTGTACGATGTTCTACAATTATTCAAGTCCAAGGCTTATGAACTTGCAACTAATCAATCATCCAAGAAGAAATATATAAATAGCATGTAAAGGTCATCAATAAAAACATGATGGGAATGATAACTAGATGCTGATAAATCATAATTAACAAGTAAATAATTATTATGTACTAACGGCACTAACAATCCCTAAACAAAAGCTATGCATGATATTCATAATCAATCTAAGAATAATGTGCATCAATCTTAGTATCTCAAGCACTCCATATCCCATTTATTATTAAAGGTATCATTCAAATGATCTACATATAGAGTTTAGCCTGAAGGAGTGATTTTCATGAATAAAAAGCAGTAATGAACTATAAATGACTCAATTAATGCATCATTAGTCAAGAACATGGTAACAATAATGCACCAAGCTCATATAATCTCATAGCCACGTGAATATGTATCTAAATCAAAGTTTAAGTAAAGTGGGAGTTGATTAGCAAGAGAGAATGTATATTCCAGAGTAATATAATTTTATATCTGACACAGATTGATGGAAAATCTCATTTTATGACCAATAACACATTCTCCATGTCAAACACATAAGTCAAAAGGAAATATACAAGTTTCAAGTGCCAAATGTAGAGATTAAGTAGATACCATGAAGCAAAACTTGTCATTGATGCATGGAAAACCATTCATAAGCCACAAACATTTAGTAACTAAAGATGATAAAAAAATCCAAAGAAACAAAAAAAAAACACATGCATATGTAAAAGAAAATAAATAAAACATGCCCACATGTAACCCTATATGCACCAAGCTCTAAGAAAAAAAAAAGGATAAACGTTGGGCTGACTACCAACAAATGCTCCTTTAATACTAGATGGAACTTAATGCTTTAAGAACTTTTAGTTAGACCGCAATACTAGAGAATAATTATTTCTATTTCTATCCATACCTTTGTCTAGTTTCCTTAAATAATATATGGATCACTAAAAATGCTTCAAAAATAGCACCTACCCTTTAATGCCTCTCTTCACCTTATTTAATCTGTATGAGATACATTGGGAAGCGATCATGATATCTATTCCCCTACTTGTAGTAAAAAAATTTATCCTAGTAAAATCCAAATACAAAGGTATCTACCTTTCTTCCTTAAGGACCATGACATAAATAGCGTCTTCTTTTTTTATCCAAATCAAGTATTTGCTCCTTGCACTTATTATGATGTTATCCTTGTCTTGCTTTCGTGGCTCCACTTTTGTATTGGTAAGCACAGTTGCTCACTCTTGTTTTATAATTAGTTTAGCTAGTCACCCTACCTATGTTACCAAATTGTGTAAGGAAGTCTCTATACCCTTAAATCGATATTAATTGAATAATTAGGAGGAAATTATATGATTTGATTTAAAAGAAGTCCTAATGATATGTCTAAGTAATTTGGAATGGTTTAAAGAGTTGTTTAAGTATGTTTAGTTTATTTAAGTAAATATATTATATGAAAATTATTTTGAGAGAATTTAGAATCTTATTGAAATGATTTTTGGAACTTAAGAAAGGTCTCAAGTGTTTAAATTTCCATAAAACAAGGAATTCCATGCATTTTAGTTTAATTGAAATGCCTTGATGTCTAAAATAATTTTAGGAATAAGTTAAAACTTGTTTAAACTAGTATGAAAGTTAAAGAAATGTTTTAAGGTGTTCCTGAAATGTGTTAGTATTTTTATGAATTATTTATAATTGGTTTTGAAAATAAAGTTTCTAAATGAGTTTTATTTGATATAAACCAAGACAAATCTTTATCTTTCAACTTATTTGTTAAGTCTTGATATCTAAAATCATCTTATTGAACTTTTGAAACTTAATTGGAATTGTGTTTGATGTTAGCAAAACATTATGAAGTGTTTAGATAGATTTTGGTCAATTTTTAAAGTGTTTTTCAGTGTCTTTAATAGTGGTTACTAATGTGGGCTATCATAGTCATGAAATCCTCCGTTATAGACATGTACAAGTAATTAACGTGGTTTTCATAAATCTATTAATGGTGTCGTTAATCGTATAAAAACTAGTTTTGACAGTTTCAATTTTTAACCAAATTTCATCATCTTAACATCTTAACCAAATTTAGCTTCTTAACTCTATAAATAAGAGTTCCAAACCATTTTGACCATATTTATGCGATCTTATTAAAGATTTGAGGTCTGGATATCAGATTTACATAAGCTGCAATTTCTTTACGTTCTCCTTTGTTCTTCTTGATTCATTTTTGCATAAATTTGTTTTTAGAGTTGGAATTTTGCTGTTTTTAGTTTGTTTAAACATTCAACAATTTCACTGATCATTTATTTTTATTTTGTTTGACTAAAAATTTATTTGTATTTTTTAGCCTCCATTTTGATAGTTATAAGGTCATATATTCGTATATACCAAATCTGTCCAGGCTTGGACGTTTCATCTTTCTCTTAGCTTTGGCTATTTAAATCAGATTTTTGTGTTTCTAAATTTTACTACTTTGTTTTTTTTTTCATCCAAGACATTGTTTAACTTGTTTGTGTGATTTGAAATTGCTAGAATTGTTGGTTATAGGGCTGAAAAGTTAGTAGTTTAGCTTTTGATAGTTTTCCATGTTCTTGGTTTATTCTTTTCTTGATCCTTCTATTCAATATGTTAATTTCATTTATTATTATTGCAACTTGTTAAAGTTCTAGTATGCTTATGGTGTGGAATTTACCCATTTTAGTGGATTAAAACGGTTGTTATTGAAGCCAAAACATACATGCTGCAAAATTTGATAGATTATATAATGTAATTTTTTGGTGGTTTAAACTCATTTTTATTAGTTCAATAAGTGTTTTCATGATCTATTGAAGTGTTAGGCAGCTTTTTTTGTCTCAAAAAATTGAAAAAATGATTTCATTGTTAGGATTTTTCATGAAAAACCATTAAAGATGTGTTTTGATTACTTCTTTAGGGGATTGGCTTTGTGTTGATAATTGATCATGGTACATGCTGCCCTTTATTTTAAAAAAGAGTTAATAGGTTGCTCTTCACATAAGATAAAGAATATTTTAGTTTCATTAATTAATGATTTTGAATTGGAATTGTTTTGTGATATGTATGAGAATTAGAGAATGCATTAGGAATAAGCGTTGCATTGATTACATTTGAACCCTATCTTAGATTACTTTTGATTCAGAAATTTTTAAGCTATATAAACTTGAATCAATGATTAGGTAGCCTAAATTTGGGGTTTGTTTTGTATGAAAAAATTTATTTATTTATGTTGTGATTAAGCTCTTCACCCATTTAAAGTAAGATTATATTGGGTTCCTCTTGGCCCTTGAATTCAAGATGTTTGTGAGTTTCTCATGACTCGTACAAACAAGATGTTGAGCTTTCCTACTAATCCATTATTAAACAACATTGTTGTGTTATTATTCACCCTAAGGTAAGATTGTAAAGATTTCTCTTTACCGCCTTTGTGTAAAGAAGTACTTCTAAGGTTTATTTTTAACATGAAGGAAGATTGTTTTAGTGCAATTTCTAACAAGTAATTGGAGGGAGGACAAAGGCTATATTTGGGATAGTCAAACCTCTATAAATAGTTTTGTTCCTCTTTTCCCTAAATCTTTTAATTTTAAACAATTATTTTCTTTTTTAATTGATTGAATTAGTTCCATTTACATAAGCATTTACATTCTAGTATAGGTAGAATTTTATTTTAGTTATTCCATATGGTTAAAATTGATTTTGGTGGTTTAATTTGTCAAAGTTTAGTAATAAATTGTTTAAACACCCAATTCACCCTCTCCTAGGTGTCATAGATCTTACAATTGATACTAGAGCGTAGGTCTCACATTTGCATAATTTGAAATGAAACTAGTGAAAAAAGATATCAAATTGCACATTTTCATGTTTCATATAGTCAAGAAGGATTAGATATTCATAAACCATACTTCTTTAATGAAATTGATTTTCTTAAATAGAAATTTAAAATGAAAAATTTTCTTATGTGCCAAGATTTTCATATATAGGATTTTATTTCAAATGGCCCTTATGGATTTTCAAATGATGCAAAAACCATTTTTTTAAATGAAAAAGCCTTGCATATCCTTCATGATGCATTAGATAGGTGTATTTTTTGTTAATCACTAAATTGTTTTAAGTTAATATCACAAGTGAGCAAGTTATAAGCTTGTAGTATAACTGATATCGTCCTAAAAGGATTCGTTTTAGTCTTCGAATAATTTAGGTTGTATACAATTTCAAAAAATAATTTTAAAATATAAAATAAAATGGAATAAACTAAAGATAAACAATCAAAAGAGCAATAGATAGAAATTTTTTAATTCAAGATTAAAGATTTGGAATCATTGTTATACTAATTTTTTCGTCTTATCTTTTTTATTTAATTTTGTTTAAGCTAGGATATCCCAATGTTTTAATCACCTTCTCTCATGGTGCAACTAACTTTCCCTAGTTAAATTAAATAGGATTAATCCTGCCATCTCTTAGTCTATAACACAAGTCCTAATTATGCAACTAGTTATGAAATAATATCATAGGCAATCAATTAATTAATGAAGATATCTTTAATCAACCAATTAACCTGATAATTGTAAGTCATTTGGATTCCAACTCTCATTGTGTAACCTAACATAAATTACCCAGCTCAATTTCTCAATTTATTGCAAGGTTTAAGCATACCAATTATCATAAACAAACATTCATTAAATTATCAAGATGAGTTGAATAAAATAGTTTTAAAAGTAATCCCTACAATATGGTTTAGCCACTCATGATGCTAGTCATTCTCTCAACTAAAATAATATCAATACAAAAATATAGTAAAAGAGAAGAAGATATAAAAACTAGTGAAGGTGCCACTTTTCCATTCACTCCCTTTTGTTGTAAATTCTATAGGTTAAGATATTATTATTTGATAGTGGATGTGATCTTGATTTCATCTATTAGAAAGCTTTTCAAACCTATTTTCAGCCTCTTATGAAAAGTTTCCAATCAATCTATCATTGCCTTTATTGTTTCCCACGTTCAAAGGTAACACAGCAACTCAAAATTTCACATGTTATGTGACTCTAAGGTTACTCTTGGGACCATCAGGCTGCGATTATGTCCTATTCTTCATGATCCTCTTCT